>QAPF01000407.1:0-35709 GCA_004367935.1 Colletotrichum sidae | reverse complement strand
TAAAAACTTAAATAAAATATGAGTAATATTATCTTCTATGTTTATATAATATATAAAGATATTTTTATTTCTAATAAAATCTCTTATAAAGTGATGCCTTATATCTATATATTTTACTTTTTTATAAAATTTAAAGTTTTCAATTAGTTTTCTTATTGTTAAATTATCTATAGAAATATTTAGTTTTTTAATTTTAGATAATCCTAGTTTTAAACTTATATAATTATAATTAGAATAAAAATAAGTTATTTCTTTATATACATCTAATAGAGCTATATATTTAGCTTTATAAGTAGATAAAGCTATAATCTTTTAATTTATTATAGAATAACTTATAGTATTACTATTTCTTTTTAGATAGAAAATCTAAGAAGAAGTAGATTTTCTATAATTTAGATTTCTTATCTAATTTGAATTAATATATCTTATAATATTTTTAATAGAAAATACATTTTTATAGTTATAAGTAAGTCTATATTTTTTATTATTATTTAAATAATCCTATATATAATTAAAAGTTAAAAAGAGTTTTATCTAAATTATAAATAGATTAAGAATAAACTATCATTATAGAAGTAATATTAAGCCTTATTTTTAAAGCTAAATATAATAGAACTCTTGTTTCCTATCAAAACTTTAAAATATTTTTTTGAAGCTTTTTCTTTATTTTTAAATAATTTGAAGTTATTATCTATAGTAGTTTTAAATTTATAAATAGTTTCTTTTTCATATTTTTTTAATAATCTTCTTAATATATTTATTCTAATCAATAGTAATTGTCCTTTCTCTTTAATTTATAGATAAATTATAATTAAGAAAGATAGAAAGTTCTTCTAAATTTTAGATTTTTAGTTTCTATTTGAAAGGATTATATATAACTAGCTATCTCTTAATTATTAGTAGCTAGTAATATACTTTCTATAAAGTAAGCTAAAATAACTATATATAGTTTTTTATTTAAAATAAAAACTACTTTATTATAAGAAAATATAATAAATCCTTTTGAATAAAGAATATCTTTATAATAATCATACTAAAGTCTGGGCCTTTGTTTTAAATTATATAATACTTTATTTAATAAATAAATAAAAGTATAATCTTTATTATTGTTATAAGTATTTATATTTATATTGAGATTAAATTCTAAAGGATTCTTCTTTATATTAAAGTAAAATCTAATTAGTAGGTAAATATATATAGGTTTATTAATATTAGTATAAATAAATACTATAGTAATATCATATTTTATTAAAATCTATTTTAAATAAATAGAAAGAATTATTATTTATCTCCAACTTTCAGGCCTATAAGTAGTACTAAAGATTTCTAAATAATTAAGATCTAAATATTAATTATAGCTTTAAGCTATCTACCTAGCCTTATGTATAGTGTCTTTAATTATATTATTAATCTTTAATTTATAAACTTATTTACTACTTAGACTATTAATATCTTTGATATTAATACTAGATAGGAGTAACACTTTCTAACTATTAATAGATTTCTTTTATTCTATTGCTTTTATTATAGCTAGAATTTTATAAACTTATTTACTACTTAGACTATTAATATCTTTGATATTAATACTAGATAGGAGTAACACTTTCTAACTATTAATAGATTTCTTTTATTCTATTGCTTTTATTATAGCTAGAATCTAGTTTCTAAATTGAAGGAATTAATATATTAAAATAAAAGAGGTAGATTCTTCTATCTCATTAACTAATAAAATATATAAAGCTAAATTATTTTTATTAGTATATTTTTATAGTTTTATATAATTATTTAAATTAGAATGGTTTAAAATAGTAAAAAGGCGTTTTATTTATGGGGTTTATAGTTTATTTTAGCTTCTTTTTAATATAGTAGGTAGATTAATATATAGATTAGAGTTTCTCTGAATATTATTATTATTTTCTACATTTAATTCTGATATTTTATTATTTTTAGTTAATTTAATATTTAAATTTTCTTCTGGAATCATTCTAGTTATTTCTTGGATATTAATAGTAAGACTTATTAAAGAGTTACTATTATAATTCTTATTTTAATCTATATTGGGAGTAGAATTATCTAGATTTAAAATAAGATTATTATTAGGCTGATTAAATCTATAATTATTAGAATTCCTTTCTAGATTAATAGATAAAGATAACTCTTTTTCTAAAGTATAAAAAGTATTTTCTAGAACTTTTATATCTCTAGACTATATAGATCTCTTTTTATTAAAATTCTAAGTTTTATAAATATTATTTTTATAAGTTATAATAACTCCTTTATAAGTTCTTATATCTAATTATTTAATATTTCAATCTTTATTTATATAATAGTAGAAGCTACTCTATATTTTAAT
Organism: Colletotrichum sidae; assembly: GCA_004367935.1. Taxonomy (NCBI): domain Eukaryota; kingdom Fungi; phylum Ascomycota; class Sordariomycetes; order Glomerellales; family Glomerellaceae; genus Colletotrichum; species Colletotrichum sidae. The sequence goes on along the minus strand of QAPF01000407.1, from coordinate 33,356 downwards.
ATTACTAATATTAAGCTTTATTCTATTTTTTTGATTTATAGGGAGTTTTAAAGTTTATAGAATTATGAAGAGATCTATTATATATATATATAGAAGTTATTAGGGTATCCCCCTATAAATAATAAAGTGAATTTGAATAATAAATTAGAATTCTAGTTTTATTAATTAGAATTCTTATTACTTTTTTATCAAATTATTAAATTTCTAAATATAAAGAGGTTGAATATTATAAATAATATTAGAATAAGAATTAATATCTTTTATTAGTAAATTTATTACCTCTATTAGTGTTAAATCCTTTTATTATTATTCTTTTTTACTAATTGTTGAAATTTGAGAAAGACTTTAGAAACTTCTTTAATTAATTTAATTTCTCATTAAAATCCCTAAGTAAATCCAATTGATTTATTGATAAATAGAATAAATCTATTGAATCCATTATATACTACAAGAATTATAAGTCTAAATAAATCTAAGCTTATATGATCTAAATATTAAAAGCTTTACTTCTATTATTTACTATTTTTATTTATATTATTAGTAAAACTTCTTTTAATATAGATTTTACAGATAGAAAAAGTATCTATTTTATTTATTCCATAAGATAAGTTTAAAGTATTATCTTTCAAACTATTTATTACTTTCATATTAGTATAACCTAAATGATTAGATAAAAGTTAAATATTCCATAATAGAGTAGTAAAAAGAATAATATTTCTTTTATAAAGTAGGAATATTAAATTTATATAAATCATTCTTCTTAAATCTTATTATAAAAATAGAATTCTTTTATATATTATATAACATAAGTTGTTTCTAAAATATTAATATAACTCCTATAATATTAAATTTACTTTAAGATAATAGATTAATTCCTAACTCTAAAATATAATAAATTTCTTTTAATATAAAAGCTTGATTTTCTAGAGATACTTTTAGATTTCGTATTATTTTAACTATTAAGTATATAGTACTTCCCTATTTAATCCATTTTAAAATTAATTTTATATTAAGTGAAATAGATGTATTCTTAACTAAATAAATAGTAATAGTAATATCTAAGTAAAAATAAACATTTTTATAACTTTCTCTTTTAATTAAAAACTTAGAGTTTCTAGTAATTTATTAATTTATTAAAGAACCTTGAGTTTTATTATTATTATTATTTCCTTTTATAAGGAGTTTTAAGATAATTCTTCTATTTTTAAAAATGTTGTCTTTTTTAGAAAATATATTAAAATCTATATCTTTAGAAATAAACTCTCCAGATTCAGGAATTTCTTTTTCTTCATCTTCTAATAACGTATTTTCTACTTGATTATATACTTTAGTTCTAGTTAAAGTAATATTAATAGATTCTGAATTCTTCTTTTTCCAAATATGTTTAGTATAATTAATTAAACTATTATTTCTTCTTCTAAATATATCTAATAAATGAGAAAATAGGGAATCTAAAGTATCAGCTTTTTTATTAGACTTAAAACTTTCAATTTTAAAAGTAATAGAATTAAAGCTATTTCAAAGATGTATTATAACTATTTTTCTAAGTAATCCTAATTTATTATAAAATAGATTATTAATTCATTCTTCAATTTTCTTTAGAAACTCTCCTATATCACTAAACTTACTTAAAGTAGTATTAAAACGTTCTTTATAAATTAAGGATTTATTAATAAATCTTAAAAGCTTATCAAGTTCTTTTAAATATTTGAATATTTAATAAATATATATCTCATCTTTTATAACTTTAAGAAAATTATTTTTATAATATAGTTATATATAACTTGGAACGTTTTTATTTTTATCTCTATTTTCAGAAGTAATAAATTGAATAATATCTATAAAAGTATTTTTACTGATAAGTAAAAGTTTAATATTAATAAACTAGACCTTATAATTACTACTTTTCATTAATTTAGAAATAGTAATCTTTTTAGAATTACTTATTTTATTAAAATAACGAAAATTACTCAAAGAATATAGGTTATAAGAATCTTTCTAAAAAGATATAAAAGTCTTATAGTATATAATATAAAAAAGTACTATATTTTCTTAAATAATGAAGATTGAATATTAAAATCCTTCATTTCTATTTGAAATAAAGATATAACTTAAAGAATAAATTTAAAAATTAGAAATCTAAGTCTCAGTATTTTGAAATAAAGATATAATTTAAAGAACAAATCTAGAAATCAGAAATCTTAATCTCAAAATGTTCCTTTTGCTTTTTGAATAAATTCAATTTTTACTTCTTTATAAAATCAATAGAAAATTGAGGTAAAATTCGAGATGAAAGGAGTTAATTTTCTATATGAGTTGATTCTTTTCCTATTAAAATAATTTGAAACTAAACAGGAAATAAACTTAAAGGTTATTTAAAAAGTAGTTAATTAAGAATGAATTTCAAATATCTAAAGAATTAAAAGGAATTGAAATAGGCGGAAATATCAGATTTTTAAATATTAAAAGAGCTTATTAAATAAAGTCAATTTTCTATAGAGGTAAAGTAATTCTAATAAGGTATTGAGTTTCTATAAAAGCAGTAAAAAGGTAGAAACTTTTATAGATTTTATTATAATAATTAAGTTTTATAAATAAATAAGAAGGGTAATTGTTTCATAAATAAAGTATAGAATCTTCAGATTGAGAAGAACTAGGCTTATAATTTATTAAAATAGATAAATAAGTAAATAAATTAATAGTTAGGCTACTAATATAGATAACTATAGAATCAGGAGAAATATAATAAGATAAAAGTAGTTTTCTTCATATAAGGATCTATTTAAGATTTTATAATAATCATAATCGAATAGAGGGAGAAATAGTGATTTGATTGATAGTATGTTAATTATTTCTAACTCCTATTTATAGAGATATTGAGGTTCTTATATAGAGGGTTTATTTCGGAGTTCTAGCTATATTACTAGAGTTCTAGTTATATTACTAGAGTTCTAGCTATAATTATAATATATAAACTACTGTAGCTATAGTATTTAAGGTGTTATAACTATAGTATATATATCTTAATATAATATATAAGCTATTATAGCTATAGTATATAATATGTTATAACTATAGTATAGAGGGTATTATATTTATAATATATATACGCTAGTATAATATATAGACTACTTTAGCTATAATATATAACACATTATGACTATAGCATATAGGTTAAAGTATAGTATATACTATAGTATAGCTATAGTATATTAGCTACTATATAGCTATAGTATATAAAGCGCTATAACTATAGTATATATAGCTTATACTATTTCTAGTACTTTATAAAAAAGTAAACCTCTATACTTTTATCTTATTCACTTAAGAACTACTAGGGGTAAAAAGGTAAAATAGGTGTGTATTTCTAGAGCGATCTTTAAATGATTTATTTATATAGAAATATCATATAACGTCTTATTACTTCTATTAGAATGATAGAAATAGCAGTTTTTTATATATTAGAATAAATCTAACAAGACTAAGTCGAAACTAAATACTATACTACTAAATCCTATTTCCTATATTTACTCATAGAGATATATATAAGCTATAGTATACTACTAGACTTTTTTCTATGGGAATTTAATACTAGGTGGTATATAAAGCTACCCACTAAATAGGGGGCTGAATATATAACATACTATTCCTAAGAAAAACTAATCCAAACCCTTTTTTTATTTAAATTATAGTTTAAATGAGATTGACTTCTTTATATTACTAACCTCCTTATTCTTCAATTATAAAGGATTAGATTTAGAACTAAAAGCCTAACTTAAATAACTCATCTTATTACTATTAAAAGATTAAATAGTTTTAAGATACTTCTTGAATACTTTATACGTTCTATTGGAATTTAAAATATAAATTCTTTTGAATTAATATTATATTAATATTGTTAACTAAAAAGCAACTTTCTACTTTAATTCTATTAGTATATAACTAAGCTTTATAGAAAGGTATAGAACTTTAATAGTAAACAATATAAAGAATAATTCGAATAAATTGAATATTACTTTTCATCTTTAATTAATAAAGATAAAGATCATGTTCTTTCATAGTTTTAAGAAAATTACTTCTTTCTAAAAATAGAGTCTATTAAAATATTCTTAGAAATAGTTCGTGCTTAATATAGTAGTTTAACGTCTAGCTGGCTTTTACTATTTCATAGTAAGAGTAGTAAGTTCGAATCCTGCAGCGGGCAACTATAACTAGTATTCCTACTAGTTATATAAATCATATAATAACTAATACTAATTATTAGCTCTTACTATTAGTTATCAATAACTAGAAACTCATAATAGCTAGTAATAAGTACTACTAGCAAGTTCGTATTAATATTATCTTATTATAATCCTTAATAGAATAACTATAATAAATAGGCTTATACTTTCCCTATTTATTACTTATTATTTTTAATGAATTATCTTATTACTACTTAAGGTTTCTTCTATTTAAATCGTTTTTATTTTTAGTATTATCTATAGAGTATATAGGATAAGAGCTAACTACTAAGTATAGCTTTCTTTGGAAAGTCCTAGGAGGCATATAACTTTAAATAGATCAAACACCTTTAATATAATGAATAATCCCTAAAAATAGTAAACTTTATATTAAGTTTAACTAGTTAATACCTAGTACTTTCTAGTTAGTATTACATATTAGTTATTTTATAAGAAGCTTTTCAATTGCTAATTTGAGGGAAATTTCTAATAAGTTAAAATATAATGTTAGTATACTTCTTAAGATATTCAATAAGTTTAATAGTCTAATTTTCCTCTCTCTCTTATGATGAATCATAAGTTTAAACTCCCTCTATTCTTCTTCAACTAAAGAATTACTAATTTAATTATCTTCTTTACTTTTAAAAAGAAGTAAAGAAAATAGGATCGTTTCTAGAGTAATTATAAGAATGTTTAAGTTTAAGAAAAATAGCTAATTTCTTTATAAGAGTAATTAACTTCTTTATGATAATAATCTTAATATTACTTGTATTGAATATTTAGAAAGCTTGAAATTATAATAAGAATAATAAATATTCTTATAAGATAGGGAATTTAGTAACAAATAATTGAATAAAAATTAGAATTAGAATATTTTGATTTTATACTGCTAATTGATAGTTAAAGGATTATTCAATAAATCAGTATTAATAGTATTAATAATCCAACTTCAAATATTAAGAAATAATTGATTATAAATAGAATCAATAAGATTAATAAGAATATTAACTAAGCTTTTTGCTTTATATAGAGAATATTTAGCATCTGGCTAAAACTTATATCCTAACTTACCTTATACTAACCGCTATAACTATAGTTACTTTAAGTCTTTAAGTCGCAATAGTATTATATCGATAGAATATAATATAATATTTCTAACTTTAGGTTATCTTAGCCTTCCTAACTATTAGCTAATAACTACTAGTTATAGATTTTAATATATATATATATATATTTTAGAAAGACGAAGTAGTACCTAACGAGTTACTTCCAATAGATATTTAAAATACTTAGAATTATTACTAAATATCCTACTTTTAAACATTAGATTCTTTTTTATTCTTTTAATCTTATACTTCTTAGTTATACTAATAGCTTTATCTATTAGTAATATTTTAAAGTTAAATTTAATTATAGTTATTTAAAAAAGTTAGAAAGAGTAGTAAAGTTGTTTTTATATAATACTAGCTTATTTAAACCTTTATAAAAATAACTATAGTTCTTATAACTATTAATGGTTGTAATAAGATTAATATTTATATTCAAGTTATAAGAGTAAAGTATAGTAATAGTACTCTTATTCTTATTATTATTAGTAGTAGTAGTATTATTATTATGAATAGCTATTAATTTAAATATATTAAAAGATAAAGAGAAAGCTAGTCTTCTATTGCTTTCTTTTATCTATAAGGGTAGTATTATTAAGATGTACTAGTAGTATTATTACTAACTAGTATGAATTAATATCATAAGTATTACTATAGTAAGTTTCATACTTCGAAGCTATTACTATAGAGACTATTATATAGCTTATACTAATTCCTAGGTTAAAGCTAGGTTTAAACTAAATATTATACTACTAGGTCCTTTTTATTATATTTACCTGTAGAGATATATATAAACTATAGTATATTACTAGGTTTTTTTTATTATAGAGATATAATACTAGGTATTATATAAGGCTATATATTAAGTAGGGGGCTAAATATATAATATACTAATACTATAAGAATATTAACTATAAGTATTATAAATACAAAATAGTGAGTATTAATTTAATTAATTTAAATATAATATATTAAAAGATACTAAGTAGAGTAAGCCTGTAAAAGAAATAAGGAAGAAAACTTTAAGTATTGGAATTATTAATAATAATTAAAGAAATGGAAAGTACATATAGTAAGATTGAATGACGAAGTTTAACTATCTTTTAAATTAAAACTAAAAGATATCCTTTCAAATTTAGAAACAAGGTGGGGGAAAATCAGTATAGAATTACCTAAGATATATATTAAGTTTAAATATAATGATTCAATTTAATTATTACTAGTATTCTAACTATAGTCTAATTATATTAAAATTGAAATCGTTATGAATACTTTCTTTAATATTACTACTAATATTTTGATATATTTCGAATTAATATATAGAATCTATATTATTAATATATAGTACTAATATAGATATAGAAATAACAATGAAAGATATTAATTTTTTGGAGAAAACAGAAGCTAATAAGTAACGAAGAATGAATAGATTATTTATAGTATTTAAAAATTAAATAAATAATAATTTTAAAAGAAGCTAAGTAATTATTCTTATTAAAAAGATAATAGACAATAATTAAATCTATATATTATAGACTTAAGCCTTAGGGCTTATATAAAGTATTACTATCAGGAGTCTATATAATTACTACTTCTATAGTCTAGTAAAGAGTTTTTACTTTGAATATAAGCTCTTTAAGTTTATCATAATACTATTAAGATATTACTAAAGTATTTCTTATAGCTAGCTTTTAATATTAATAAACTTCCTACTTAAATTCAACTTAGTAGTAAATAGTAGATTATATAAAAGAAATAGAAAATAGTAAAAAGTAGTAATGAATATTAATACTTTAGAACTTTTAATAAAAGTTTTAATAGACTAATAGTAGACTAACTTAGTAGAAGATAAATACTAATCCCTCTAAGAAGCTTTCATATAATTCTAATAAGACTTTAAAATAGCTTTATAGATAATGTAGATATTTTAAATATAAAGAGGAAATTACTCCCTATTAATACCCTTTCTAATAATAATATTTTCTATTTTTCTATATAGAGAATAATTATATAATATAAGCTAGAAATTAATTAAGTCTTTATTAAGAGATTAGAAGACTTCTAGTAATTCTCATAATTTAACCTATTACCTAGAATTTAAATATAGATTAGTAACTTTTATATAATATAAAAATCTTAGTATAATTAGGATATTAATATATTCTTTTAATATCTTACTAAGTATTATAAGAATTCTTTTTATGATACTTAGACTGTTAAAAAGAATTTCTATTTATATTAGAAGTTTAAATAGATATTTATTAAATCCTTTATTAAATTTAAATTAACTATAAGATCAATAATAGAATACTTTTAGGTGGGAAATATTTAATTAAATAATTTCTAATTTGCTTTCTTCTATTAAATTTAAATAGTTGTTATTAGTTGTGATATTAGTTAGATAGATTATTATACTATAGTCTAAGATTACTATATAATTATAATAGATTCTAAGACTTTTAATATAAAGTTGTAAAGCTATAGTAAGTTATAATTCTTATTCTAACTGGAATTGATAGTTAATTAGAATAGAAATATATAGATAATAGGTATAGAAGTAGCTTAAATTATTCTAATACTAATATAACACTATTATAATACTACTTCTTCTTATTATAAGAAGTTAAATAGATAAATAGTTAAAGCTAGTAGGTTTTAATTAATTCTTATTTTAAATATATATAAAGCTTGTTAAATAAGCTCTTTAGTTATCTATAGATATATATAGGCTAATATTACTATATATTATAATACTAAGGACTATTCTATTACTAAATAAAAGTTATATCCTACCTACTTACTAATAACTTCTAATACTAATATTTAGATTTTATAATTAGATAAAAGAATTATAAATAATAAAGAAAAAGCTTAGTTTTTTAGAAAAGACTCCTTAGGAGTAAGTTAATATAGTTCTTAATAGCAATACTATAGTAATAGATAGGATTAGAGAGATATAGAAATAAATCGATAAACTGCTCTTTTTAGGTTCTATCTTAATATCTAATAAGTCTTTTATTTCTATTTAGATTAATAGTAGTTATAAGTATTATAAGGTAATTAGTAATGAATTGAGAAGATGGTAGAATTATATATTAATTATATTACTATAAATATAGTAATTAGATACTATCTTAAATATTAATTAGAAAACTTATATTATTAAGATAATTAGAATATATACTAATCTTAACAAACAGATATCTAAAGCCTTATTCTATATAATTACAAAGATAGTATGTCTGGTAATATTTAAAAGATTTTTATTATAATATGAAAACGTTATTTCAAATTCTATAGAAAATAAAATAAGAATCAATATAATTAGTAGCCTTATTATTTAGACTATTAGTAATATATTAAAAGAGATATATATAGACAAACTCATAAGTCTTATTAGATTACTATTTATAATACCTTTTAGCTTAAGAGAAGGAAAGTATAAATAATTAGTAATTAATATAATATGAATTAATATAGCTCTAATAGCTATATTAATAGTCACTTTAAAATAGCTAATACTTATTTTACTAGCTATTTATACCTCTTTTATAGATTTATTTAATAAATATAAAACTTCTAGCCATTTGCTTTATTAGGAGTTATTTAACTACTATATTTACTTAAAGGAAAACTCAGTGAAATAGAGTTAGATTAACTATAAGGACTATTTTATAACATACTGAGGGAATACCTCCTTAAAGTCTAATATTAAATTATAGATCTAATAGATAAGAATTAAGTCTAAGTAAACTTATCTATAACTAAGGCGACTATCCTTTATAGTAGAAAGCCTAAGGGAAAATAGTAGTTTTATATAAACTATTATATTTTTAATATTATTAATACTTATAGCTATTACTACTTACTATTAATTAAAGAGACTTTATACTTAATATTTAAAGTAATATAATTTGTAAACGTTAATATTTATATAGTTCTTTATAAAATCTATATTATAAAAAGAGATAAATATAAAACTAATTGTTAGATATACTTAAGTTTATTTAAATAGCCTATTACTCCTCTTAGACTAATAGGTATGTTTATAATACTTTAATATTTTATTAGTAATATATTCGAAGGTATATTTGATAAGATTATTATAACCTATTTAAATAATATTCTTATCTATAGTTGTAAATCAGAAAGTAATTATAAAAATAGAATTATATAGGTTTTTAAATAGTTATAGAAGGCTAGTTTATATTTAAACTTAGAGAAATATAAATTCTCTATAAAGTAAATTAAATACCTTAGTTCTACTATTAAAATAGAATGAGACATCTATTTTAACTCTAAAAAGATTAAAATTATATAAGAATGGTAAGACCCTAAGAATATCTATAATATCTAAAGGTTCTTTAGGTTTATAGATTTCTATTATAATCTGATTAATTATTTTTCTAGTTTAATAGAACTCTTTATATAACTAATATAAGAAGAAATACTATCTTAATAAAATACTATATATTAATAAGTATTTAAGGTATTTAAATTTGGATTCATTTTAAAACTAATTATAACTCCATAAGATTTCAAATAGTATATAGTTATTAAAGTAAATTACTTAGAAGTAGTATTAAGTAATTACTTCTTATAAGAAAATAGGAATAATATATTATAATTAGTTACTTATTATTTAACTAGACTTATTCTGATCTAATTGAATTATACTATTTAGAATATGAAGCTCTTAATAATAATATTATACCTAAAGATATAATTAGTAGAATTATAAAATATAATAAAACTATTTACAATCTTTTCTAATTATAAAACTTTAGAATACTTTATATATTTTAAACCTATTTTAAAATAATAAGCTAAATAAGTAGAAGTCTTATTAGAATTTAGTTTTATTTTCAAATATTATTTAAATTACTTTATAAGACGCCTTAATACTCTCTCTAAATCAGATTAGGATAATATAATAAAACCAAAGTTCTTAATATAAATCTTCTAATTTCTCTAGGTTAATTTTAAAAATAAAAGTAGATTCTCCTTAGTATTTCTAACTTATAATATATAAATAGAAAGAAGTTAGAAAAAAGCTAGATAAATAGAAAATGCCTATTAGTATTTTACTAATATATTATTAAGTAGGTATATTATATTCTAAAGCGCCATATGACTAATATTATAAAACCAAGTAATTATAATAATATTAATATATAAATTCTATTTAGAAACTATCTACTAAGTAGTAAGAATATTCCTACAACAAGTCTAAATATAAATATAAGTTACTAACTATATAGTAAGGAGAAATAGTATTCTACTATATTAAAACTAATTTTAAGTCTCTAAATATAAATTACTAATAATTATAATTCTATAAATAGTTTACAACTTCTTAGCCTTAAGCTATTTTAATATTAGCTTAATATATTTAGTATTTTATAAGGCTAGTATTAAGATAATATATTAAGAGATATGAAATCTTTTATCTAAATATATAATATCCACTAATATTTATATAAAGTCTATAAATACTACTAAGGCTTATTATAATTCTTATTAATTCTTAATAAATTTTAATTATAAACTTCTATTAAATTTATAGTAAAATTACTATCTATTAGAAGAAGAAACTTAAGATTTTCAATAATAATTATAAATTAGCTATTTTAATATATTTAGTTAGAAGTTATAATACTTATAATTACTAAGGTTTATATACAGAACTTCTAAACTACTTAGTAGTAGTTTTATAACTTCTCTATATCAATTATTACTAATTATAATTTAGATTAAATTAGCGCCTTTGAGATAATACCATACTAATTCATAAGAATATAGTAATTATCATTAATATTATTTTACTTTTAGATAAATAATAAGATAGAAACGTAATAGTTAAGACTTAAATATTCTTATAAATATATGTTACTTCCTTATAATTAGACTAATTAGTTCATATTACTATATACTAATTAGTACTAAATAATAAGGACTTTTTAATTATTAGAATTAGTTTAAATAGGTTTTTAAATAGGTTTAATATTATATTTATCTTATACTTTTAAATAATAAAACAGACTACTTACTCTGATTTCAAATAGATATTAGTATCCCTATCTTACTTTAAAGATAATACTATTATAGTTTAAGTGGCAATAGTATATATATAATAATATGGCAAAATAGATAACAATAAGATATAATAAGTAACTAAGAAGTTTTAAATTGGAGATAAAATATAATTATTACTATACTATATTTAGATAAATTGGCTAAATAAGAAGCTTAACTAAGTAGTCTCTAAATATTGAATTATTAATATATTAAATTTATTAAATATTATACCAAGTATCCCTATAGATATCTATTTAATATTTTATATTAATCTTATTAAGTAAATAGAAGATAGCTTATTACTACTTTAATAATATACATATATATCTTAATTTAGTGTTAATTCCTACTGGGGAAAATAGTAAAGCTGATAGAAAATATAAATTCAAGGAAATATTAGTGGTAAAAATACCTTAAGATAGGGCTATAATTGAAATATATTAATGAAATAAGAGAACTATAATATTTTAATATAAGAACTTTTAAAAAGTCTTATTAATAATAAAGCTATATTATAATTTAAATTATAACTTAGAAATATTAGAAAGTAATAAACTAATATTACTTTATGAATAATAGAAAGCTATATAGGTTATAAACTAAGTAATATTATTATACTTTAGTATTAGTAAAATAATAGAATGAAAGCTAATAATTCTTCTATTTCTATAAAGAATCTATTTAGATTTCTAAAGTATTCTTATTAGGATTTCTCTAGGAAATCTAATAAGAAATCCTAGAGAAATCCTATAGGAAATCTTAGTAGTTTCTAATAAGAAATCTTAGTAATTTCTAGAAGGAAATCTTAGGGAAATCTTTACAATTTCTATTAGGGAATTCTTATAAAAATCTACTAGAATCTTAAGCTTATTATAATATTTTATAATAATTATTTATTACTAGAGGTTTTTATTCTAATAATTAACTATAGTAAAGTAATTCTAATTACCTAAGAAATTAAGAAATTTTTACTTATAAATAAATTAACTAATTAGAAAGTAGAAAGGAGAAAAATAACTAGGTTTTAATATAATTAAAAATAAGAATATAAAATATAAATAAGTTTATATAACTTACTATATTAATATAATCTTAGGAATATAGTCTTATAAAAATACTAAGTATAATAATTAAATCTTAATAATTAGTCTTTTTCTGATTATATTTCTTTTTAATATTCCTTCTTATATTCTTAATATATCCTTCTTAAATAATAGTTTATATAGCTTCTTTATATTATCTATTGATATAGTTAGAGGATTTTTCTTATATTATTTTAAAAAGTATAAAACCTTTTTATTATTAATATTCTGATTTTTAGGGGAGTTAACATAATTAGTAATAGAGAAATATATAATTCTTATAAAATAGTTTCTAAAGAAGTTAATACTATGAGTAATATTTATAGTAAAACTATTATAGTCTATAGAGTTAAACTTACTAAGGAAAAACCATTTTTTATTAGAAATATAATAAGTTTCTTAAATTCTTCTTATTTTTATATATTTATTTTATATAAACTTATAAGGAATTTATAAAATATTCATAAGAAATATTAAGAGAGTTAATTTAAGAGTTTATTATTCTTGATAATATTAATATAGAAATTAGTAAGGTATTTTATAATTATATTATTTATTAAAAAATAAAGCTTATTCTAATAGACACTAATTACTGCTCTTTAGATTACTTAAAGAATCAGCTTATATTTATATATATAGGTAATAATAGATTAATTTACTCTAAATCCTTATTTACTTATTAATATTCTACTCAGTCTAATAGTAATAAGCTTATAAAATTAATTAATTAGATTAAGAATTAGTATTACTTTAGCATTATTAAGGTTAAAATTAGAAGCTAGAGTCTAGTTGACTAATTAGAAATTTTACTATATACTTTAGATAGATTTATTAAATTCTACTTATTTTACTAGATTAGAACTATTATAAACTAACTATTCTTTAAAGGTTTATTTAGAAACTAGGAAATTAGAATTAGTATTAGTATCTAAAATACTTATAAGAATAATAAGAATTTCTATAATATCTAATATTTCCTCAAATAATATGTTGATATTATTCTATATAGTCTTAATTATAATTCTCCTATCTTTCTATTCTTATACTAACTCTATAATAATATTTACTTACTATACTACTTTCTCAATCTTTTCCCTTTTAATAATAGTTTTAAAAATAATAAATTATTACTAACTTCTAACTTAGGAAGAATATCTTTATATAACTTTTCAATTCTAATTAGAAAGAATAAGAATTTTGAAATTTTATATATAAGATATATATCTACTTTAAGTATTTCTTATATAGCTTATAATAAGGTTATTTAATATTTAAACTTATTAAATAGTGGAATATATATAATTAATATTTAAACTTTTATTAATAAGACTACTAAATTATAGTATAAGATTCTAAAGTTTAGAATAAATTTCCTAATTTGTATGTAGAAAGAGTAGTTTAAATATCGAAATTACTATAAAAGATCAGTTAAAAATAAGTAAGAAAAGTAAGTTTAGCTAATGTGAAGTTGTTAGTATAATTGAATTCTTAGTCTAACATGAAAATAGTAATTTTCTAAAATATATCAAAAGGAGACTTAATTCTTTTAGTAATTATAACATTTTAGTAGTACTAAAGAGTTTATTTATTAGTATTACTCTAAGTCTTAAATTAGTTACTAAATAGCTTGATATATTTACTAATAGATACTTTACTTCTATAGATTATAATTATTCTAAAATAGCTAGGAAATATTAAACTTTCGCTTTTCTTACTAATGGAAAATAGATTATTTTATAAGTCAATAGATAACTTGCTTCTTAATTAATTATAATAAGTAGTATTTAAGATAAGATATTAATATATTATAATAGAACATAAGGAAGTATAGAGGAATATAAGGAATAATAAGCTTTAAGATATCAATAGATAAGGAAAATATCTATTTTTATCTTATATATTAATAGTCAGATTTTTGTAATATGTATTAAATTAGAAAAGATTTAGAAAGCTTCCTATATAATAAGATATATTCTATTTATTTATTTTAAAAAGCTATTTAAAATATTATTATTGAAAAGTATTATTACTATAGTAAATTATATAAAACATTATTTATTATAATTTCCTAAAGAAAGTATTATGATTTAAATAGTTCTCTAGTTGTTTTTACTTATTAAACTATTTTAAGACTTTAAGGGGATTTCATATTTCTAGAATTCTTTAATTTCCTAGGGATTTCTGAGAAGTTGTATTTGTAATAACTTCTTCTTAAGATTAATTAGAAATAGTTTATCTTAGTCTTCTATCTATAGTTATATTCTTAGTTTTATCTAGTTATTTTTCTAATATGAGTATTTAGTATTAATCTATCAGAAATTCTTCATTTCTTTAATTCTTTTAATTAGTTATTTTTTAAAACTTCTTTTTCTTTAAATTCTTTTAACTATTTCTTCTACTTCTATAGTTTTAATATCTATCGATATATTATAAATACTAAGCTAATCTTTCTATTTAATAAGATATTAGATTTTTAGTTTTCTTTTTCCTAGTTATACTATTTTTCTTTTCTCAGAGGTTTTCTATTTTATAATATTAGAATAGATTTTAGAATTCTTTTTATATATATTATTAAGTTCTATAGGTTTAATATATATTACTATTTGTTTAGATAAATTATTTATAAAGTTAGCTATAGGAATCAGGTAAGTAATTGAGATTACTAGGTAGATATTTATAGTTAGTAGTAAATCTAAGTAGTAAGCAAGTTTTCTAATTCTTTCTAATATTTTAATTAGTCTAGCTTTTAGAAGAAATATTTTTTTACTAATTAGTTTCTAAATAGCTAGTAGTTCTTCTTAAGTTAGAATATATAAGATTTCTTAAGGTAAATATTACTAATTTATACTTATAGTTAAAAGTAGTTTTTATAAATATTGATATTTATATAATTAAAAAAGCGTTTTATCCTAAGTAATATTATATATAATAAATATCTTTATATTAGAGAGTAAGTTAAAAGAGGAGTTAAATTTATATCTAAATAAGGTTTCTATTAGAATGTTAGATATTATATTTATTAAAGTATTATTTAGTGACAATTATATTAATGCTAAGAGATTAGTTTATAGTTTCCCTTGATTTTTAAATATAAATATATAAATTATTATTTCTACTATTTAGTTATTCTATTTTAATAATTTATTAATCTATAAGTATTTTACTATTTAAAATATAGCTTTATATCTAAGCCTTTTTATATTAATGTCTAGAATTCTAGTGGGAATTTCAGGTTATAATCTAAGATTATTACTTTAGGAATACCCTAGTTCTTATATAAAAGGATTAGAAAAGAATTTTTATTTAATTAGTAGATATATATATTATATATTTTAGAATTAATAATACTACTTTAGAAAGCTTATCTAGTATTATTATTAATAAGTTATATAATAAGAATTCAATAGGTTTTGATAGAGAAAGGTTTAAAGATACTTTTAGTAACCTACTAATAGAATCCATAGTAATAGTATAAAATAGTATTGAAAGATATTAAATTAATTAGAATTCTCTTAGGAGTTTGATTCTTATTTTTAGTAGTAGATTATATATAGTGTAATATTTAATAAATTTTGTAACCTTCTTAATTAGGTGTAGAGTTATTTATTTATAATATATTATATAATATTCTCTAAGTTTCTGAATGATAGTTAGAATTATATAAAGGTTTCGTAAATTATCTAATTATTAAATTAAGAATATAAAGTCTTTATTAGTTTGAATATTTAATAAAATAGAATAGTCTATTAGAGAGTTTAAATAGTAATCTATTAGGATTTATAAGTTATTATAATTATTTATAGATTGTAATTCATTTTATCTTGATAATATATAAATCTTTAAGGTTTTGTTTTAGACCTTCATTTAGTCTGATTTCTATTACAGTATAGACTATTTAATTATTCTATATTTTATCTAGTTTTTTATTTCTTAGGGTTAGGTTTTAATTAGTTTATATTTTAGATAGTATATTTAGGATAATGTTAGTATTTCTAAAAATATAGTAGTATTTAAGTTGAAATTTTGAAAAGTATTTAGCTGCTAAAATAGGGTATAAATTAGCTTTTCTTTAGTTTGTAGTGAAAAGTATTATTTATATTATAGTATTTAGTGTGAAAATATAGTCTATTAGTATAATTAATAGTATTCTTCTACTTAATTGAATTAATATCCTAGGTGTTTGAATAGTTTAGATTAGATATATAACTTCTAGTTATACTAGCGAGTATTATATTTTAGTATTTATTAGTATTTAGTTAATATAAATAATTAGTTAAATTAAAATATATAATATTTATTTTCCAAATTTCTAATTGTTTTCTTTATTTTTTATCTTGAAAAGAAAAGCGTAATATTCATATTTTTAAGGAGTATTAATTTAAAATAAATAATTTATAGTTTAAATTATATTGAATCAAAGTAGTTTTAATAGTGAGTATTATTTTAATATCTTGAAGCTATTTATTTCTTCGTAAGTTAATTTGAATATTATTTTAGAACAGTAATCCTTCTGCTTTTAGTTAGTAGTAATTCAATATTTATATCTTTAGGTTAATAGTTGTATTTTCCTATTTTAGAAAGGTTCAATTCTAGAGGTATTTCTCAAAATGAGAATATTATAAATATCTTATTATACTTATCTATTTCTCTAGAAATACTAAGGTTTTTAGGAATTTAATATTTTTAAGTTTCTATATTCTATCTTTAGTATTAGAATTTCAAAACTATCTATTTTGAGTCTTAGTAGTTTGAATAGAGGGAATTTAATAAAATACTTATCTTCTAAAAGTCTCAGGTTTTAATAGTTAAAGAAGTTAAAAATAATATTTAATTATTAGTAGTATTTATTAGTAGTTTCTGAAGTAATCATAATATTATTAATAAATACCTAAGTGAAATCCTAGTATAATTTAAGCATTTTATCTATAGACTTTCAAGTATATATCAGTAAATTTCTGAATCTTATAAGTATTACTATAAGTTTTTCTTATTCTTAATAGCTAATAATTATTAACTATTCCTAACAATCTTTCATAATTAGTATTTAGTAGAAGTACTATTTAGTATTAATTATAATAATAAATCTCGGTTTATAAACTTATCATATAACTTTAGATTATAATAGTATAAGATATACATCAAGAATTATGTCTTTATTTAGTATTCTTAAATTTAAAACTATTCGTTTTTTCCTTTCCATTTGTTAATCTTTAGACTATAAAGATTAATATTCTAAATACTATATAGTAGTTGACTTATTGAAATTATCTTCTTTTATATATTCTGTTAAGTTTAATATCTAAAAGCTTTTGGTCTTCTAGGCTACTTAAATCTAAGTATTATATTGTTTTTTATAGTAGTTATCTATTAGAAGTATAGTAATTGCTTCTCATTCTTCTATAATAATTTACTTTTTTAGTTTCTAAAAGATCAGGTATTTAGTAATAATTTCAGAGATTCTTTAGATATACTTTTTTAAATAATTATAAGTAGTTACTTCCTATAATATAAAGATTACATTTCTATTAGAGTTAAACTTAAAAGTTAGTTTTTCGTCTTGATATAATGTATTTATAATAGTTAGGTAAGAGTCTTTAGTATTAAAATAATTAAAAGGTAAGATCCTATTTGTTTTAAAGTTGTATATTATTATTTCCTTATTACTATTAGTAGAAATATGTCTAATTTTCTAACCTTTTATGATTTTCTAGTTCTGTAATAAATAGTTATATGTAGCTACTAATAGCTACTAACCTATTACTATATAGATTATATTATTATAAATAGGTCTAAATATGGATATATTAGTTTCAAACCTTATAAGGTATTAATGAGAATATATACTAGGGTTTTTAGAAGAATTATTAGGCTTCTACCTAATTTTACTAAATAGATATTAAATATTCTCTTAGTATATATATATATTGGGATTTTAAAATCTTACTATAATTGGAGTTTAATAATTCTTTTAGTATTAAAAATATTAACTCTATTAGAAATATTAAATTCCTGATGTAATAGGACTCCAGTATTAAGCTTATTAACTACTTATACTTTAAAGTTGAGTTTTATAACTTTAAGTAAATTATTAGTTATTCTTTAGTAGAATAAAGAGAATATAGCCTAGCTTATAACTTATAAGGTCCTTGTTCCTAATAATTATTTAGTTTAATCTAGATTGAATTTATAGTGTAATATTCAATCTAAGAAATGTTTTTAGATAGAGTATCTTATAGTTCTAGTACTAATATATATATTAGAAATAGTACTATTTAATATATTTTATATCTTAATATAAATATAGATATCTTTATATAGAATAGCTAACAATATAATTATTAAAAAGGGTTTTAATTCTAAAGAGTTACTTTCCTAACAAAACTTAATTTTCTTTTAGTAATCTTAGTAATATTACTCTCTTCCTTTATACTTCTTACCTATACGTTCATTAAAAAAGGATATTTTGAGAAAATAAAGAAGTTATTATAATATTCGAATAATTCCTAGTAGTTACTTAGAATATATTTATTGGAAATAAAATTGGTTTTCTATTTAATTTAATTTTAGAATACTGCTTTCTAAATCTATAGTTTTATAACTATTATTAGTAGTATATATATTATATTATTCCTAGGAATTCTCTTTTATATCTTTTTTTATTTTATCGTTAATATAGTAATTAGGGTTAGAGATTTAGATATGTATAAAATTCTATAATTTATTCTTATGAGTAATATCTAGTTTAACATCTTATTTATAAATAACTTTCTATAGTATAGTATTCTAACTTATTCTTTTAAATTAACTATATTTGTTTTATAAACTTATTCTACTTGTTTGTAATAAAAAGGAATCTTATATTAATTAGTACTTTTCCTTTAAACTAATTAATAAAGTAAGTTATTTCTTTAATAGTATATTCTAAGTAGTTAAACTTATTTAGTCGAAGTGAAGATTATTTAGTTACTTTTGCTCTATACTTAGTATAATATCTAAGCTCTTCACCTTATATATAGATTTAACTATAGATTTTACCTAATAATAATATTTATACTAATACTAACTTATGACTAGTTAAAATAATAATAAGATTACCTATTACTATAGATATTTATACCGCTAGTTCTAATATTTAACTTTATAATAATAGAAGACCTTATAGTAATAATTAAGGAGAATTCTATTAAGACTAGAGTTTAATATATATAGTTAAAAATAACTACTAAAGTTATGAAATTAAGAACCTTTTTAAACCTCTTAAAGACAAAATAAAATAGAATAGCTATAAAAGCTAGGTATTCTATAACCCATCACTTTTCTATATCTTTTATAATAAATTTAAAATCCCCTCGAAATCTATATAACTACTTATAAGAAGAAAAATGTAAAATAAGTATAGTAATATTTACTTATAACTTTTATATTTAAAACTATGAGTTTATTAAGTTAAACCTTAATAAAGTCATCCTAAAAGCTATAATTAATGAATAACTTATTAATATTTAAAAAGTAATTATCTAGCTATCTTATAAGCTATTATACTAAGCTAAAGATTTTAGAAATTAGGTATTAATTGAATAATATCTTAATATTAATATACTATTATACTACTAATTATTAGATACTTTAGAATATTATAGTAATATAATTATAAGGGTTTTAAAAGGTATTAAGCTATACTAAGAATATTTATATCTATATAAGTATTATTTATACATTAATTATACTTAATTAATATATTAAGACCATTCGCTAATAAGAGTAGGCTGAATCCTATTATACTTATATAGAGATTATAAGTTGGTTCATATTAATAGTAGAGAACTTTTATATTAATAGTATAAAGTCTTATCTTAAAGATAAATAAGGTTTAGTCTAGAAGACGTCAAGAGTATAGACATTAAGGTTATAATAAGTATTTAAATAGAATGCCTATAATAAGTAATAATTAAATATCTCAAGATATTTAAATTATATATTAATAGCTATAGAAGTATAAAGGCGAGAGGGTATAAAGATATAAGGTTATTATAAAAGGAGTTATTAATTATTTATCATTGAAAAAGTCAATATAGAATAAGTATACTAGTTACTATAATTATAAGGGATTTAGCTTTAGATTAACTAAAAGCTAGCTATAGTAGTTAATAGGGGGGTAGGAAGGCTAAAGTTATATTTTAGGAGGTAATATATCTACGAATAGTTATAGTAGAGAGTAAGCTATCAGCCCCTCCCCTAAGTGAAAATTATATTAAAAATCTAGATTATATCTAATATAATTAGTTTCTTTAGTAACATATCTAATTTATAGTATTTAAAAACTTATTATATCATTTTTATATAAGTTTTCTTCTTAAGCCTTTGCATTTTCTAGGAGATATATTTCTTATCTATCTATCTTAATAATTTATTATAAGTTTAATCTATTCATTTCTCTTAATATTTAGTCTGAGTTTTAAGATTCTTATTATTAGATTAAAGTCTAATTTATTATAGATTACTCTAAGAATCTCAAATTTATAATCTTATATTTATTATATAAAACTTATAACTTTAGTAGTAAATATCTTAAGAACTAATTTATTATAAATATATTCTATAATATAAAAGGCTTTCTTAAATTCTCATTCTACTATTTAAATAGGAATCTTAAATTTAGTTTTTAAAGAAGTATTCTAGTTATCTAAATTATATTAGTAATATCAGAGCACTTCTTATTATTTCCTAATAAGGTTTATTATATATGAATTATAAGTAGTTTCATAGAAGTATTAAGATATATTTTTCATAAATACTAAGGAGTAGTAGCTAGAGTTATCTATATGGAATCTTACTTTTTTAATAAATTATCTTATACTTATTTTAATCTTATTAATACTTTTTATATAGAGTTTTCGAGAAATATTAGATTAATTAGAAAGAGTAAGAATTCTAATTTCTTCTGATCTAAATTTATAATTCTATAGTAATTTCTTAAAATCTATATTTAATAGGTTAATTTTCAAATTACTTTCTTCTTTTATTATAATTAGTGAGTAAGATTTTGATAGTAATCCTAGAAGGTTAATATTTAATTTTCTAGTTTATTCTAATAATAGTACTCTATATATTTAATAAAATATAACTAATAGTTTTTAGAAATTACGTAGGTTTAGAAGTAGGTTTGATAATGAATTAAAAGCTAGATTAAGAAATAGATTAAGAAGTAGATCAAGAAATATTTCTATTTCTTGAAAAATTAGATTTATAATTTAATAGAGATTAACAAGTTTACAAATTACTAATAATATA
This sequence comes from Colletotrichum sidae, assembly GCA_004367935.1. NCBI lineage: Eukaryota > Fungi > Ascomycota > Sordariomycetes > Glomerellales > Glomerellaceae > Colletotrichum > Colletotrichum sidae. The sequence goes on along the minus strand of QAPF01000407.1, from coordinate 11,576 downwards.
ACTAGTATAAGAGATTTTTTATATAATTCTCAGTATTAAATAATATCTATTATAATTTCTTTATATCTTTCTAGTAATACTTTGATATTTCCATCTTTATTATATAGAAAGAAAATAGGTTTAAATCTTTTGAATATTATTTTCTAAAATACGTTATATAAGTATTATATTTAATACTTCTAATAGGATTCTACCTAGTCGAATTAGTTATAATTAAGTCAAAATTACTAGGATTATTGGTTTAAATTTAATAAGTTTAACTTGAAGAATAAATAATAAAGTTATTTTATTAAGTAGGAATTAAGTTAGAAGAGTTAAACTTAGGCTTCCTAAATCTAATTAGGAGTTTTTATAAGTTTTTACTTTTCTAGAAACTTTAGTTTCTTAGGTTTCTTATTTTAAGACTAATAAAAATCTATTTAAATATAAATTTAAAAGAATATTCAATACAAATAATACTTCTTCTTAGGGTTTTTATAATCAATTATTTATAATAAATAGAAGTTATCTAAATATTATTATTTTTCTAATACTATTATTATAATTAGGATTCTTATTAATAAGCTAATAAAACAAAAATTTAGATTTAGATTTCTATTTTACCTATATATCTAGGAATTAATATATGGTAAATAATATAAAATAACTTTAGAGAATTTCCTTAATTCAATATAATAATTTAACTTTATAATATATTAAATATTTTTTGAATAATAGTAAGTCTATATTATATATAGAGATTATTTGTTTTATTTAAAATAGATTTAAGAGAAATATAAGCTATACTAATTAAGTAATTATAATATTAGCCTTACTTATAAACTACTAATTTCTATACTATTTTAATAGTATAACCTTCTAAGAAATAAGAAATATCTTAATTCCTTTCCAATATTAGAGTTTTATTTTTAATTTAATATTCTCTAGTTATACTAATTGGTTATTTATAAAGTAAATTAAAGTTGTAATAATAAAAAGTAAGTTATATTATTAATTATTATATTTTAATATTAGTAAGATAATAATATAAAAACTAATAATATTTCTATTTCTATAAAGAATCCACTTAGATTTCTAAAGTATTCCTATTAGGAATTCTCTAGGAAATCTAATAGGAAATCTTAGAGAAATCCTATAGGAAAACCTAGTAATTTCTAGTAGGAAATCTTAGTAATTTCTAATAGGGAATCCTAGGGAAATCCTTATAAAACTCTACTGGAATCTTAGGTATTTTATAGTATTATATAATAGATATAGTAACCTATAGGAAATATATCTAAATTATTAAAAGACTTACTTTTTAGATACTAAATAAGTAAATTAAATAAAGAAATTAGTATTATCTTACTCTCTTTTATATTCTTAGAATTCTTTTCTCTCTTATTGTTATTCTCTTCTTCTTTTTCTTTAATATTAAGAATAGTAATAAGTAGTACCTATTTGGAAATAAAGTATTATTAATATTAATAAGAATTAGTAATTATATAGGAATAATAAATAGGTAAACTAATATCAATAAAACTAAAGATATAATTATAATATGAATAAGATATAATATAACTATTAGAATATATTGTAATACTTTACTATAGAAGAATTAGTATACTAAAAGTATGAAAAAAGAAGAAGAAAAACTTACTATTATCTATATAATACTATTAAGACTAATAAGGACTTATTTAAAAGAAAGGATAAGACTAGATATTAAAGTATTTTTAATATATAAAGAGGTGTAAAGGGTTGGACCTAGGCTTATTTAATTATAAGTAGTATAAAATACTATTTATTTAGAACTAAGGGGTAAAAGAGAAGCTTTTACAAATACTTAGCAAGGTCTATATATATAATACTACCTAGAGCTTATTAGAACCCTATTTAAATAGGAAGATTTTTATTAGATATTTAAATATAATTATAGCTAGTTATCTAGATATAATTTATAATATTACCTTCTTCTTCTCTAGCTACTATTTAGCTATAAACTATAAGCTAGGTTTTTAATATTATTTACTATTAGTTTATATATTTCTTTATATTATTCTAATACTATTATATTTATAATAGTATTAACTAATTCTTATATAGGAACTATATATTTTTCCTATTTAATCAAGACCTCTTAGTAGTACTTTCTATTTATCTAATATATCTTTCTAATAAGAATATCTTTAACTAGTTATTTAATCTTTTTATTATTATTTACTAGTAGTAGTAGCTAGCTATTAATAACTACTTATTTAGATAGAAGATTAGTAGTAGCTCTTTAGAAGATATTTATATAGAACTATAAAGAGATAAATTCTAGTATATCTAGTTTAATAATATATAGTAATAAGACTTTTACTACTATATACTTATAGTATAATTAAACTAGTTTCTAGTTTAGTTTTAATAACTTATAGTTAGATATATTTCAGCTATATCTTATTACTAACTTAATACTAATTAGTAAGAAATGAAATCTTATTTATATAGATCTCTGATTTCTATTAAACTACTATTACTTTAATATAAATATATATGATTATTAATTATATCCTCTTAACTAACTTATAAGTAGTAGTATTACTACTACTAAATACTAGTATTACTTCTTCAACTACTAGGATAAAATGAATATGATAATTATGGTTTATAAAAAAAGATGTTATCCTTATAATACTATACTACTAATTATAGAAGGCTAGCTATATAATAAATAATTAGTCACTCTAATTATCTTATAATTAGTATATAAATACTTTCAAAACTACTTAGATTTCTTAGTTAAACTATTTTATAATTCTATCTATTTAAAAATAGTAATTAGTATTTAAGAAATATATAATATTTATTAAATAATAGAACTTCTTCTAGAAATAACTTATCTAATTAGAACTTCTATTACTTATAATAAAGTATAATATATTATAGAATTTATAATAATAATTAAAGAACTACTAAATATAAACTTCTACTTCTATAATATCTATTTCTTTTAATATAAGAACCTTATCTAGTTAGTTTATGATAATTTAGAAGTAATAATTATTCTATTTTTTTATAAGAAGTAAGTTAGTAATAAAATCTATTAATAGATCTAAATATAACCTATTAGATATTAAGAGGGAATTTAGGAATCCCTTCTTTACTTACTTCTAGATATAGATTCCCCTATATATATTATAATTATATACAAACTAATAAATACTTTAAAACTATTTAAACCAGAAGAACTAATAGTTTATAATTTCTAGTATATTATTATACTTTAAGTATCTTATAAGAGAAGAATTATACAGGTTTTATATTACTTTAATTTTAAGTTTATCAAAAGGGCTATTACTATTTTTATTACTTAATATTTATAATTTATTTCTAAAAATAAGCTATTCTATTATATTAAAAGTATATTTAGTAATCTAGATTTTAATATAGAGATTAGGGAGAAAGCTATATTCTTCTTATTAAATTATTATAAAGACTTATTAGTATAAGGGGTTCTTTTTAATAGTATAATTCTATATTTCTTATAGGTCTAGCTTTTGTTTAAAGATTTAAGTATTAGTAATATTTATATATTCTATCTCAAGTTCTATAAAGATAGTAATATCTAGGATAATTTATATTATTTATCTTTATTACTTCTTATTATCCTATTTTTTAGAAGTATCCTACTTCTTTTTAGAGAAAGTATTAAAAGTTACTATTTAGATATCTAGTTAATTCTTAAAGTAGAAGTTATACTAAGATAATTCTTCTACCTACTAATTTTACTTCTTAGTAAGTTACTATTTCTTTATAAAGTATTTAAAGCCTTTATAATTAGTAAGAACTTTAAATCTCCTAATACTTTATAGTTCTACTTTTTATATTTATAAGTAAGTTAGTATTATGAGGAGTCTTTTATTATAAATAGAATAATAAAATTTTATAGGGGTTAAGTATTAGAAGTAGAAAACAACTTGATACTTTATTCTAGCTTTATTATTCTAAATTAATATACTATTTAGAATAAACCTAGAATAATTAATTTTTATTACAATTACAATATTAAGGTTAAATATCTATAGGACTGATTTTATAGTAAAAGGTTGTTTTAATATAAAAAAAACCTCTTATTATTCTAATCTTTAGTTAAAAGATATATATTTTTAGGTTAAATAGTTTAGGGATTCTATAATAGTACTATATTATTATATAAAAACTTTATTATAGTTTATAAATCTGAGGAAACTATAAATACCTTTTAGTAAATTAAAAAATAGTTAGTTAGTAATAGCTTCTAATTTCTCTAGGTTGTATAAGTCCTTCCTAGCTGATATAATAAATTTAATATATTTAACTATTATAGTAGAAAACTTATACTTCTTAGGATCTAGTTTTCATCTTATATTAATAAGATAGCTAAGTATTTAGTAGACTTTCTCCTCATACTCCTATTATATACTATTAATATAGATAAGGTTATTATTAATATATAATATTATAAAGTTATCTAAAAACTACTATAAGTAACTATTAATATATTATTAGAATATAATAGGAATACTAGTAAGCTTAAAAGGGTATATTATCTATTTAAAGAAATTATAATATTTCTAGAAGGTTGTTTCTTTAATCTACTTTATTAATTTTAATCTTATAGAATATAATAAGAATATCAAGCTTAATATACTAATAGGTTATAGTAGTTCTTTAGAAGGTTTATAATATAAGAAGGAGGGAATAGTAGTCTTTCTTTATAATTATATTAAAAGCTTTATAATCTATATAGAAGTATATCTTTCTATTTAATTTTCTTATAAGAAGAATTAGAATGCTAATAGAAGAACTACTGATTTTAATAAACTTTTTATTAAATAAGCTTTCTAAAGTCTTCTCAAGTATTAGAAGTTCTTCTTGTAATATATTATAGAGGGATCTTTATAAGAAGTTAAATTCCTATTTTTTATTATTAGAACTTAGTAGAATATAATAATCTATCTCTAGTTAATTAGAAAGTAGCTAGTATATTATATTTAAATAGAAGAAATTAGAGAATTCCTTTAAAATACTTATAAAGATATAATTCTTTAAATCTACTTCTACTTTTAGAACTAAAACCTTTTTAATATCTATTAAGCTATTAGATATAACCTAATAGGAACTTAATATCTTATTAATATACTATATAGTATATTAATAGATTAATCTAAATAAATTGATATTAAATAAATAAACTAATTAGATCTTTTTGAGTCTTATTAAACTATCTTAGTATTCTAAATAAGCTATTATACTACTTTTCTTATAAGCTATCTATTTAACTTTAGTATTATAAATAATATAATTATCTCCTATTTATAGTTATTTAAAATATAAGAATAATTAGAAATACTTTATAATATAAATATAGATCTTCTATATATAACTACTAACTTCTAACATTAAAATAACTACTTCTTAAGTATTATTAAATAATAGTTTAATAATATATCTTTTTATTTATTTTTTTAACTTATTAATTAGTAAGAAATAAAGTTTTTACATAAGAGAAATATTAATAATAATATAAATATTACAATTTATATTAATAAGTATATTCAAAAAATAACTTCTATTAATTCTAATTTAAATAATAGCTAACTACTAGTTATTTATTTATTCTTTCTCTTATTATTTTCTTTAGCTTATTACTCCTATTTCTATTAGCTTTAAAGTCTAAGTTTACTTTAAAACTACTCTTTTTTTAAGTCCTAACTATTATTAAATAGAGAAGTATTATCCTCTTAATTGTCCCTAATATAATTTATAATAACTATAGTATTTATAACTTTTATAATAACTTTTTATATCCTTATATTATATAGTTCCTATAAATATAACCTTCCTTATTATTTTTATAGTATTACTAAGTATTTTAATAATCCTTAATATGCTTTTTAGAAATAGAAGAAGAACTGATAAAACTTTAGTATTATTACTACTTTTTAATTATTCTAATTATTATTATATTATCTTCCATATTATAAATAGTAAGCTTCTAGTAAGATAACTAGTAGTAGATAAATATCTCTCTTATATATTTAAATTTCTAAATTATATTTTATATTTTTAATAATTAGAATTTATATTTAGTAGAAAAGTTAATTATAATAAGTAGATCTTTAAAATAGGAGAATAATATAGCTTCTAATAGTGAAATCTAGATTATATCTAATTATATATATCTCTTAATATTAATTAGGAATTTCTCAAATTATAATAGGAAAGTAATTAGATATTTGTTTTCTTTCTATTAGGAGTTCTATAATTAGGTAATACTATAAAACTAGCTCTTTAAATATAAATATATTCTATTAAAATAATCTATAAAGCTATTTAATTTATAAGAGTTCTCTAGTCTTTTAATTATATATGAAATCTTAACTATTTATTATAAGTTAGAATATAGATAGGAGTAGATTAAATATTAGTATTCCTAATTATTATTAAAAAATAATAATTAATCTTAAGTTTATATTTAGTATTCCTTCTCTTTATTTAAAAACTTTAGAAATAAAAAAGAAGCCTTTTCTATTAGTTAGCTATTAATGGAAGTATAATAGTATTATTAATCCTAAGAATTAATATTCTAATAGATATTATTCTAAAAGTTATTAAAATATCTTACTATAAGTTAAAAATACCTATTATAATAATTAATTAAGAGTTATTACTTATTATAATATTTCATCCTACTAATTTTATTTTTAAGCTTATTAATCCTCTAATAGAAAAAGCTTAAAATATATTATAACTATAACTAAAATAATTCACTTATAAGATTACTACTTATAGAAATATCTTAAAGAATTCTAATGCTTTCTATTGCTTTTTATATTAATTAGTTAATTATTTATTATATAATATTATATCCTAAGAGCTTTACTTAATTAAATTATATATTTAACTAATAGGAAGCTAAATTCTACTTAGTACTATCTATATAATAAAATAAAGCTAAGTTCTAAATATATAAAAAGCTAGATTTAAGCTTATTTAACTATAAGTAATATAAAATACTATTTCTTTAGAACTAAGGAGTAAAAGAGAAGCTTTTATAAATACTTAGAAAAGTCTATATATATAGTACTACCTAGGGCTTACTAAAGTTCTATCTAAATAGGAGGATTATTATTAGATACTTAAATATAGCTCTAGCTAGTTATTTAGGTGTAGATAGTAATAAGAAGGAATAATAAGTATAATAGTAATATAATTTAGAAGTATCTACTAAGTATGATAGAAATACTTATTATAATATTAAATTATAGAAGGAAACACTCGTGAAAAAATAGAAGTATAGTAGTTTTTAAAACTAACGTTTTTGTTAGTAGTAAGAATTATAGTAATAATAATATATTTACTATATATAATGAGGAAATTAAAGTCTTTAACTTTATATAGAGAATATTTAGCTTCCAGCTAGGACTTATACCCCAACCTACTCTATACTAATAGCTATAACTATAGTTACTTCAGATTTTTAAATTATAATAAGGTTGTACTAATAGCATATAACGCAATATATTTAACCTTAAGTTATACCTTCCCTACTATTAGCTGATAACAACCTCTATAATAGACTTTAATATATATACTTTTGTAGATACCTAATAGGCTACTTCTAAGATATATTTAAAGTATTTAGAATTATCTTTAAATTCCCTACTTTTAAACGCTAGATTCTTCTTTATTACTTTAATTTTATTTTTTTTAGTTTCTACTAATAGCTTTATCTTCTCATAATATATTGAAGCTGAATATAGCTATAGTTATTTTAAAAAAAAACTGGGGAAGATAGTAAGATTATCTTTATATAAAACTAGCTTTTTTAAATTCTTATAAAAGTAGTTATAGTTCTAATAGGGATTAATAACTTTTATAAAATTAATATTTATATTAAAATTATAGAAGTTAAATATAGTAATAGATAGTAGCTAGAAATAGTCTATAAGTAGTTCTTATTATTATTATTATTAGTAGTATTATTATAAGTAAGGATACTATTACAAATAGCTGTTAACTTGTATTTTAAAGGATGGTTAGTTAGTCTATAGTAGTCTATTACTTTCTTTTTTATCTATAGCTAATATTATTAAGATATATTAGTAGTATTATTAGTATCTAGCTAGTATAAGTTAATATTATAAGTATTATTATAATAAGTTTAATACTTTAAAGCTACTACTAATATATTAAGCTATAATTTTCTAATTATTATAAGGTTTATACTAGTAAGTTTATATATCTAATTATTATTCTATTACTTATTAGCTTCTATATACTTCTAAGTTAAAGCTAGGTTTAAATTAATGGTTATACTACTAGGTTTTTTTAATTATATTTATTTATAGAGATATATACAAGCTATAGTATATAACTAGGTATTTTCCTATTATAGAGATTATTTACTAGATATTGTATAAAGCTACTTATTAAGTAGGGGGATTAAATATATAAAACATTATAATGAGGAAATTAACTTAATAGTTAACAGTATATAACTTAAGACTAATAGTAAAGAAATAGGAATCTTATTTATATTTACTTTTTAATTTTAAGTATTAATAAAAAGATTAGTTTTAACTTAATATATAAGTCTAAAGAAGGCTATTCTCATTATACTTAGAATAGTAATTAAAGTAAATAGAAATTACTATATTAGGAAGCTAGTTGTTATTATTATTAGAATTACCTTTAATAATATAGCTACTATAGATATAAATAGTAAACTTAGAAGGAGGATAGTAATAAGAGGGATTATCATTAGGGAATTTAAAACTAATAATAGCAGTAGTAAATATAATATAAAAACAATATTTAAAAGGGAAATATAGGTAGAAAAGTAGTCAAATAATAGTATTATAATAAGTATAAAGTAGAAAGTTATATAATTCTAAAGAAAGTAACATAAAACTATATAAAGAGGGAAGAAAGAGACTTCTTATAAATTGAAGAAGGAAAAAGTATAATATAAAATTACTTAGGATAAAAGTAATATGAATTTTCTTATTAATAAAACTATTTAATATTAGTAATATTTAAATTTTCTTATTAGTAAGACTATTTAATATTAATAGTATTTAGAAGAAATATTTTAGATAGATTTTTCTAACTAGTTAGGATGACTTAAATAATAAAACTTACTAGTAAATTATTAAAACTATTAATTTTAGATATTATTATAATAATAAGGCAGAAGGATAGTAAGATATATATTATAAACTTAAGCCTTAAGGCTTATATAAGATATAACTATTAGTGTTCCATATAATTACTATTCCTATAGTTTAGTAAAGAGTTTTCACCTTAGGTATAAATTCTTCAAATCTATTATAATACTATTAAGGTACTACTGAAGTATCTTCTATAGCTAGCCTCTAATATTATAATAAGTTATAATAAATCTATTATAGAAAATTATTTCATTTATTAAAATATTTCAAAAATGTTCTAAGAAATCATTTACCTATTTTTATTTATAACAATATACTATTAAGAATATTTTATAGAATATAATATTATTTCTAATAGTTCTACTACTAAGGAGATATATAAGAATATATATAATACCAAGTCTACTATATAGCTATACTAACTTATATTAAGTTCAACTAGCCTATTTATATATATTTAAATACTTCATTCTAATTTAAATAGATTATATTTTATAATAATCTATACTCATACTATATACTATATTATATATTTACTAAAGATATATTATTATAATATTAATTATTAGATATCTTAGAGTATTGTAATAATATGATTATAAGAATATCAAAAACTATCTAGCTACATTAGAAGTATTTATATCTATATAAGAATTATTTATATGTTAACTATACTTAATAGATTAAGATTGTTTACTATTCAGAGTATTACGATAATATAAATACATCTACTACAAATACAAATATATGTATTTGTAATATATTACATATAATAGCTATTATATATATTTGTATTTATAATATTAAAAATTCTAATACATTACAAATACAAATATATGTATTAGGTAAAGATCCTAATATATTGTAAATATAAATACATATATTAAGTAAAAAACCTAATATATTACAAATATATATAATGTATTTGTATTTGTAATATGTAATATGTAATGTAATATGTATTTGTAACATAATATATATTATTTCGAAATACTTTATTACTTTTAAAAAGAATATTAAAAACTTTATATATTATATTTACAAACTTCGGATTTCTTAATTACTTTTTAAGTTACTTTTAATTAATATAAATTCATAAAGTCCGTTTGATTTTGTCAGTTACGCTATACTATAAGGCATATAGTAACCATACGTATTACTATATACATAGTAGTATGCCCTCCACGCCCCACTAGTAATAAGTACTAAGTACCTAGCGTTAACTATAGCTAATCACGCGGCAATTAGTAAGTAATTACCATACTATAGATCTAGAGCTTTATATAACGCCTTATAATTCATAATATAATAATAATAATAATAAATAACTAGAATACTACTTTATACCTATATAGTAAGATTATATATAATATATATTACCCTCTAGATAAACTAATATTAATTAATAGTTAACCTTTCTATCATACTACTATACTATAGATTAATAAAGCTTATTATAATCGAAGAAGTAATTATAAAAACCCTATATCTAAAATCTATATAAAATAAAAAATTATAAGATTTATTATTTAGATACTTTAAACTCTCCCTATCTTAAGACCTTACTAGGAACCTCTAAATTATATACTAACCCCTTATAAATAGCTATTATTATAATATTAATAACTATACTTAATTTAATTTTAAAATAAAATACTCCCTAATAGCTACTATTAAGAAACTAATAACTATATTTAATTTTTATTTATAGGAACGTATTTAATAAATATAACACCCNTATTAAGAAACTAATAACTATATTTAATTTTTATTTATAGGAACGTATTTAATAAATATAACAACCTTCTTTAAATTATTATTAAGGTTTTAATACTAAAGATTTATAATATTTCTAACCTCAAACCCTTAAGAGACTTATATAACTTCTTAAGAATTCTTTTAATATCTTATTTTTATAATAATATCTAAATTAACCCTTAGAAGTAAGATACCTACTCTAAATATACCTATACCTATAATAATAGTACTTTTAAGTATCCCTATCCTTATAAAACTATACTAATATTTTAAACTAACACTTTTTAGCTAAATCCCTAATCTTAACCTTAAGAATATTATAAATAAAAACTTTATAAAAATCTCTATTTATATAATATATTAAGTAGCTCTCTATACTTATATAAGACTTTATAATTTTAAACTCTTTAAGATATTTAAAAGTAATTTTAAAGACTAACCCCTAGTAACTTAACAACTCACTAGTATCTTTATACTATACTATTTTAAAGATTACTTTATAGTATATAATATTAAAATTAATATAAATAGTAATTGAATCTTTATAATACTCTACTAACTATCTTAATAATAAGAATTTACCCTATAGACCTATAAGGAACTTTAAGAAATTCTAAAATACTATATTAACCTTAA
>QAPF01000406.1:0-33094 GCA_004367935.1 Colletotrichum sidae | reverse complement strand
GGGGTTCTTCGTCCCATGATGTTGGGCGGAACAGGGTTTCGTCACTTACAGGAGGACGAGCAACTTCATGGTGCCAAGTGGGTTATGCTTAAAAGTATAAGCAATAGGAGAAAAAGACTGTCGTGAAGGTTTAGAGAATGACTTTAGGTGAAAAGGGTAAAGACAGTGTGATCAGAGCCGGGCTAGCTGAGAGCTACAGAAAGTGTACGGCACCGTCAATCCTTTATATGAACCTGTGAATAGCGTGGAGCCTGTCTCGCAGCCATCCGGGGGCTATTGGTGTATTGCAGACGGCACAATGCGAGGATGGGCTGCTCTCTCTGCCCGGGGGCTTCCTCGAGTCCGTTGGAAACATGACTCGATGGTAGTACTGATATCTACAGGCAATCAGAAGCGGGAAAACGCACGCCCGATAGTCATTTGACAATTAATCTTCTGTATGGGCTGTCCATCCTATGAGTTTAATTCAGATCGTCTCGCATGGCCAAACACCCAGGACTATGATCACTCATCGTTCATCCCATCGGACGTTCTCACCCCGGGCTTCACTCGCTTCACGAGCGTATGACCTGGTCAGAAAAGTGGCAGGATTTTCAGACCACGTTGGCGATCGGAACGATGCGATGGCGACCTTCCCCGATCAAGACTCTTCTACAAGTAGAACACTGCTCGAGACCCTTCCTGGGCCCGTGGGCTCAACTCCAAGCTGGGTCCTCGCGTGGTATTTCGCAAGGTGCAGGTTTGCGTGTGGCCGTGATTCTGTCCGAAAACGTTGCCCTCATCTCCCCGCTTGCCTGTCGCATAAACAGCCCACGAGGCCGTGCCATTGACAAGGCCGTCGGAGTAGCTGCAATAAAAGCCGATGATTATATTGTCGATACTAACCATGCTGCGCAGAAGCGACTGATCGGAACGAAACAGCCCGGGCAAGCGCCCGCGCTTTCATCGCGATGTCCGAAGCAGCTTTCCCAGCCGCTCAACTCGTCGGGCCAGACTCATCTTTCGCGCTTTTGGAGTCTTCTGCGCTTTGGTCATCTTTGGTGCCGGAAGCCCGAACCTTTTCAAGATGGCCATCGGCGGAACCGTATCGAGCAGTGGTTTGTGTCTTCATCTCCCGAGTCGGCCATTAGGTGGGCGTTCCCGCCATCCCATAGGCGTAAGACGAAGCCGCCATGAGCGATTGCCGACGGCGGTCTCTGAAGCCAAGCGAGATTCACGCCAGCAGTCGGTGACAGAGTTCAGGCAAGTCAAATTACAATGCCATTGCTCGGGTGGCTGACGGGGCGTCTCGTGAAAAAGTATCTATAACTCCAACGGGAGCTGGACTGGAAGTCCGACGTCGACAAGACACACTTATATTCGGTTGGTTCCGTGTCCACTCTTACCCTCGAAGTCCACCCGGGGCTTCCCTCCCCGGATGACGCCCAAGGCAGCTTTTCTGCCAAGTTACCTTGGGCGCACGTTGCCGAAGTTGCACCATCTTTAACCTATATTTGGAAAAGGTTTAGCGGTTCGAACCTTGTCGTTATTGTCGGTTTTTCTCTCCGAATCACTGGCTTTCGGGTCAGAGCTTCCCTCTCGTAGGCGTTGGACAGTATGTCCGAGGGCTTAAATTACTCAAAGCGGCGACAGCAACCACCAACATAGTCTCTATACATCAGCTGGATATGCAGCCTCGTATCGGTGTGACTTTTCTCGTTAAAGGAATGGTGAGTTGGCTTCCTTTACTTCGTCTACGTGTCTGACGCAGCCTGATCCGGGAGACTCATTTTTGATCGAAAGCTCGTTCGAGCGCTTACGGGGTTGTCTTTCCATTTGCGATACGCTTACCTCAATTCAACGCAGTTTCAGTCAATGCATCACCAAAGACGTTACTGTATTAGGGCACCCGTGGAATGCGTGGAAAACTGTCTTGGGCAAAACATTCCTTTTTGGCGAGGCTCAGGGTACAGTCCAATCGTCCGGATAGATCGGCTAGTAAGCTAACTCAATATCGAGAGCTTTTCAGTCTTAAAACCAGAGAGTTTCAATAACAAAGATGCGGATACGCTTGATGCAAGGCAGACCGGAGATTCTGGTATCATCTGCCCAGCAGACATGGTCGTGTGGGGGTCCGTTCAAAGCGAGCCCTCAAAGCAAGTGAGTTTTGTCAAGTTTCAGTGAACTGGAATCAACATCTTCCAGGATCTGTCTAGGGATACATCTCGCGATGGATTGAAGACGCGTACGTCGCGAATTACACTGGCGTTTCGCATCGCCACTGGTTTCCCGAAGTTAAGTCTAGCCGACTCTCCAAAGTCCAATGACACTTGAAATAGAGCCATTGCGGACTTTAATTGCAGCACATTATTTGTCCCTTGCTTTGGGAAAGAGATGAGCTGTAATGTTGGACATGGACTTAATCGCTTGGAACAAATACAAGCAAGTAAGACAAGCGAAACGATACGGCAACGATAATTGACAATCCCCCGAGACGTACAAGTAAAGCGGCAATATCCATGAGCAGAAATGAAAACACTTCAAGTCCAATGGAACCATATTGCTGTTGCATCAAAAGTGCCCGGCAACTGTTGAAACGTCATCGGTGCGCTAAGCCGGTACGCCGAGTGTCGGGGCCCCGGAAGTCGGTCCGAAGTGGATACCTGCCGATCGGCGCCGCTTCCGGAGTCCCCGGTGGCGGGGGTCCCTACAGGGAGATCACAACCGCATCCTTCGCTGGATGCAAGGAGGATTCGGAGCAAACACAGTGGCGATAGCTCGCGTGCTAGCAAGGGCTTTTAGTCGAGGCCGAAGCGAGCAGTTCCTGGATTCTCGTCCCCTGACAGTTGTCTTCTAAGCGAACAAGGTGCCGTCATCCCAACCCGAGTGACGAGCATCTGACATTTATCCCGTTGATTGCGGGGTATTGAAGTTAATCGAGCTAATGAACCCATCAAGCGTGACGTTCGGCAGCACCGCTTAGCTTAGCTTCCCCTCTCCAGTCCCGGTTGTCTAGATGGTTCGAAAGGCCTCGGTGAGATGCAGCTGTGAGACAACTGACTCTATCAGCACGACTCCCGATAAGAAACTCTCGCGCCATTTCACGGCCAAATCACATTACCCCTCTCTTCCCTCTACACCTTTTACACCAGGCCGAAGACGCATCAAACCATTCCGGCTGGGAAGCCAATCGGTAGCGTAGCTTCGTCCATCAGTCCCGCGCGGTTGAAAGGCTATCAGGACATCTTTTCAACGACTTGTGCTCCAACGAACCGCCTAGCAGCACTCACCGACCTCTCTCTGGTGGTCCCTTTCTTCCGCGGGCGCATCCGGGACCAAGGCACAGGACGCAAGGATGGATCCCGCGAAGCTCACCGGCCAGGCTCTCCTCAGCCACACCATCAAGACGACCCCCATCATCGACAACCACGCCCATCCGCTGCTGGACCTCGAGGCCATTGGCCGATACCCTCTCCTGTCCATCACCACCGAGGCCCACGGCGACGCCATCCACGCGTCGCTGACGAGCCTCGCGCACCTGCGCGCCGTGAAGCAGCTCGCCACGGTGCTGCGGTGCGAACCCAGCTGGGAGGCCGTCGTCAACGCCATCGAGGCCAAGCGCATCGAGGACTACGACGCGTGGGTCGAGGAGTGTCTCGGCGGCATCGAGGCCGTGCTCGTCGACGACGGCCTCGACGGCGACAACGAGGTCTACCCCTACTCGTACTTTAGCAGCCTCACCCGCAGCCCGGCGAAGCGCATCGTCCGCATCGAGCAGGTCGCGGCCAGCATCATCGACGAGCATTTGCCGGCGGACGAGTCGGCCGCGCGGACCGCCCAGGACGCCGCGGTGGTGTTCGACAAGGTGCTGAAGGCGTTTGACCAGAGCATCGGCGATGCCATGGCCGACCCGGAGGTTGTCGCCTTCAAGTCTGTCATTTGCTACCGCACCGGGCTCGCCATCCCGAGGAAGCCGGACGGCGCTGCTGCGAAGAAGGCCTTTGTGACCATCTACGCAGCCCACACCCGCGGCACCGACAAGGCCTTCAGGCGCGTCAACCACGCGGGGTTGAACGAGTATCTCGTCCACAGGCTCGCCTGTCTGATCAGGAACGCCGACGGGCCCAACAAGAAGCCGATCCAGTTCCACACGGGCCTCGGGGACAACGACATCACCCTGACGTCGGCCTCGCCGGCGCACTTGCAGCAGTTCATCCGTCAGTATCCCACCGTTCCCATCGTGCTGCTCCACTCCAGCTATCCGTACGTGAGGGAGGCCGGATACCTCGCTTGCGTGTACGCCAACGTCTACGCCGACATTGGCGAGATCTTTCCCTTTCTCAGCCGAGACGGCCAGGAGACCGCCGTGCGCCAGGTCCTGGAGCTGTGTCCGTGGTCCAAGATCCTCTGGAGCACCGACGGGCACTGGTTCCCGGAGACGTACCTGCTGGCTGTCTTGCAGGTTAGGGAAGTCCTGGAAAAGGTACGAAGAAGCTCTCGCGTGACGGCTCGGATGGAGAAGCTGACGTGTTCCCAAAGGTCCTGTGCGAATATGCTCGCAAGGGGCACATGACGTGGCGAGAGGCGACGCAGCTGGTCAAGGACGTCCTCTTTCACAACTCCAACCACGTCTACCACCTGCAGCTCCCCTTTGCTCCCGAAGAGAGCTTGCTGAACCCGAGGAGGCTGTCCGGCCGGAGCGATCTCGACATCCTCGAGGCCTTCCTGGACGGCAAGAAGCCGCCGCAGTACCTCCGCGTCTACTGGAACGACATGACCGCCACGTCTCGCGTTCGCGCCATACCCATGAGGAGGGTCGTGTCCGCGCTCAACGAAGACGGCGACTTCTCCCTCAGCGTCGCCAAGGCGAGCCTCGGCCTGCTGCAGAACGACACGGTCGTCCCCGGCGCTTCGGGCACCGGCGAGTACCGGCTGCATCCAGACTTCACCTCGTTGCGAGAGGGACCTCGCGACGGCCACATCAGCGTGTTTGGCGACTTCCGCGAGCAGGACGGGTCCGTCGTGAACCTCTGCCCGCGATCTCTGCTCCAGCGGGTCGTCGAGGTGGCCGCCCGCCACGGCCTGACGTTCCACGTCGGCTTCGAGATCGAGCTCGTCCTCGTCGAGAGGGTCGACAGCAGCGTGGAAAAGTACAGGACCCTCCGCAACGACGGCCACGCGTGGTCGGCGTCGCGCATGGCGGACCACCCGGTCTTTATCAGCGTCATCGAGCGCGCCGTCGCGGAGCTCGAGACGGGCGGCATCTACGTCGAGCAGGTCCATCCCGAAAGCGCCCCCGGCCAGTTCGAGGTCGTCCTGCCGCGGGCCCCGCCCCTCGAGGCCGTCGACACGCTGCTCCACGTCCGCGAGGTCATATCCGGCATCGCGCAGGCGGAGGGGTACCGGATGACGCTGCATCCCAAACCGTTTCCCTCGTCGTGCGGCACCGCGGCGCACGTCCACATGTCCATCTCCTCGCCCGGCGGCGGCAGGCCGGAGACGTACCGGCCCTTTTACGCCGGCATCCTGCGGCACCTCCGCGCCATCGCGGCCGTGACGTACGGCAGCCCCGCGAGCTACGAGCGCGTGCGCGACGGCTGCTGGGCCGGCGGGCGCTGGGTCGCGTGGGGCACGCAGAACCGCGAGACGCCGCTGCGCCGGGTCGAGGACGGCCACTGGGAGGTCAAGTGCGTCGACGGCACGGCGAACCCGTACCTCGCGCTCGCGGCGCTGCTGGGCGCCGGCACGCACGGCTTCGCCGAGCGGGAGGAGCTGGCGTGGGGGGACTGCGAGGTCGACCCGGCCGCGCTGACGGCAAACGACCGCAGGGAGCTGGGGGTCGGGGAGATGCTGCCGGCGGACCTGGGCGAGGCGCTGCGCGCGCTGGGGGAGGACGGCGTCATGTGCGATGTTCTGGGGGAGGAGATGGTGCAGAGGTACACGGCCGTCAAGGAGGCGGAGATGAAGCTGCTGGCGTCGGTCAGTCCTGATGAGAGGCGGCAGTGGATCATGGAGCGATATTGAGAGATGTTGTCGCGAGGGGTGACGGGTTCATATCATGACAGAGTATGTTTCGTAGTCCTAAGCTTCTTTAACAGAGGTAGACTCATATGCTCTCGTTGACGATGGTCCGCAGAGCCTTGACGTACTCGTCAACCTCCTTGGCCCCGACGAGCGTGAGGTCCCTCCGCCGCCCTTCAAACACCACGTTCGGGACAGCATCGACGCCGTCCATGGCCGCGATGCTCATCATCTTCTTCACCTCCGTCCTGCCCTCGGTGTCGTCCTCCACCACCTCTCTCGCGTGCGTCTCGTCGATCCCAGCCACGACGCAGGCCTCCACCAGCACTTCCTTCGACCCTTGGTCCTTTTCCTGCTCAAAGTAGCGCTCGTAGATGGCCTCGACCAGCCGATTGGCCGTGTCGGCACCCCTTTTCTCCTGGAAGTGCTGAATCACGCGGTGGGCGCGAAAGGTGTTGGACATGCTCCCGCCCCACGCGAAGCGGATGCCGACGTCGGCGCCGATCCGGGTCATGACGGCCTCGAACGCGGCCTGCTTCTCGTCCACGTCGTCGTTCTTGTGGCTTCTGTACCACGCGCGCCTGTCGATGGGCTCGGGGGAAAAGTCTGAGTGAAGCTGGTACGGGCGGAAGACGAGTGTGAAGGAGACGTTTTGGGCGTCGGGGGAGTTGATGATCTCGTCGAGGGCCTTGCCGAGTCTTTGGTGTAGCATGTTAGTCTGGCTTCGTGATTGAAAGTGAAGGATGGACATGAATCATGAGTTCCCACCTCTTCTTTGCGATATACGTCCTGCTTTCGGTGTCAGTCTGGCATCCTCGGCACCTGGTAGCTTACTTGCTTAGCTGACTTACCACGGGCATATTGTATCAAAGGTGAAGGTGATCTGAGAGTTGTACATGTTGCGAAAGTGGTGGACCACAGAAAGGAAGTTCGTGATGTTGTTTCTCGAGCCTATCACTGGCCTCGTTGGAAGATGGGAGAAGCACGAAAGACAAGCAGGCGAATAACCGAGTCCACTTGACCCCGCACGATGACCGACTCGAGGCCAAGGATCGTATTCATTGGTCGTTCACGTGTTGCTGATCCTCTAGCCTGCCCAGTCATGCTAGCTTCCTGTCGTCTCATTGTCGTGAACGTGAGAAACAGACGAGTCTCCCCAGTTTGGTCTATCTAGTCTATCAAGTATCGACGCCGGTTACTATAATAGTATATACGATCATGTTGGTAATGCTCCTCCCTACTTTCGCCGCGTCCAGCGGATAAAAGAAGGCTGTGGCGGACGCGCAAACATGGACGAGTGATCCGTAGGCGGAACAACACCTCTCCTCCCATCCACAGTCTCGAGCTTAAAGTCACGCACGATAGTCCCGACTATGACGCCGAGGTTCAGGTACGCAAACTTCTCACCAATGCACCGGTGACGCCCGGCCCCAAACGGTATGTAGGGACTCCTCGTGCCCTTGGACACGACGCCGTACCCATAGTCCACGGTCTCGCCCGTCGCCTTCTCCTGCTCCTCCTCCTCGCCCTCCTTCACCGCGTCCCACCGGTGCGGGTTCCAGCTCCCCGCGTCCGAGAAGAACTCGCCGCTGATGGCCGTCACCATCGGCGACGCCAGCAGCACCTTGTCCGTGCCCACGACGTACGGCGTGCCCGGGATGGGCAGCGGGTTCTTGACCTTGCGCATGATGGAGTGGATGGAGCCGTGGAGACGCAGCGTCTCCTTGACGACGTTGCGCAGCAGCGGCAGCCCGTCGAGGTCCGAGTACCGCAGCGGTCCGAGGTCGGCCCTGCTGCCGCCGCCGCGCGCCAGGTTTAGGTTCCGCATCTGCTCCCGGTACAGTTCCTCGGCGACGTCCGGGTGCGCGGCGAGGCGGAGCATGATCCAGGAGCCGGCCGAGGACGACGAGTGCTGGCCGCCCATGAGCATCGTGATCATCATGTGCGCAATCTCCTTGTCGGGCACCGGCGTGCCGTTCCTGTACTCGGAGCTCATGAGGTTCGAAATCATGTCGTACTCGGCCGAGTCGATGCCGTGTTTGCGGCGGTCGGCGATGATGGACTCGTAGACGGCGCGCATCTTGGCGTGGGCCGCGTCTCGGCGGCGGTTTCGCGGGAGGGGGAGCCAGGGGAAGAGGAAGTTGAGGGGGGTGAAGCCCTGGAGAAGAGTGTGTCAGTTGGGACCTTGTCTTGCGAGCATCTGTTCATGTTGTTGTACGACTTACGCCGTCGAGATCGTGGTAGAGCTGCGCAAACTCGGCCGTCAACTTCTCCCGCACCTCCTTTCCCTGCAGTGACCTCGCCGCCGTGAACAGGGTAATCTCCGACATGGCTCCCGAGATATCAACGACGCCCGAGTCGCCCCTCCACGCCGGCGCCGAGCTGATGTAGTCCAGCACTTCCCTCTCGATGAGCGGCACATGCGCCTCGAGTGCCCTTTGCGTCAGCCCAAACTTGACAAACTTCTTCTGCTCCATGAGCTTCGAGTTGGGGCAGTCGTAGATGACGTCGCTGCCGAAGACGGGCGTCGTGAACGGGCCGTAAATCTCTTCGGCGTTGACGTCCTGCAGCTTTCCGTTGAGGATGAAGTCGTTTCCCTCGATGCCGAGGTAGCAGGTGATTTTCCTGCCAAAGAGGGTAAAGGTGAATACGTCGCCGTACTGCATCGCCTTGCCGTCAGCCAGGTCGCTCGTTAGGGAGCAAAGGGTTAACAACTTTTGCTCTGTACTTGACAAAGAACGACACGGGATCCGTGCCGTAGGAGATGGCGTTTCCGACGTACGGGATCCAGTGGAAGACCTTTGGCGGCTCGTTCTTTCGGGGAAGGACGAGCTGGACGAAGGCGTTGACGACAATGGAGACGACGATTCCAGCGACGCTGTAGGCGATGACCTGGCTCACGTTGGCCTGTGACGGCCACGGGGTTGTCATCATGATGTGCTGTGGCTGCGTGAACTCGGCAACAAGAATGTATTACTCAACGGTTGTCTTTAGAAGCGGTTCATCATGGTGAGAGGTAGGAAGACGCGATGCTTATCAAGTAGTCGTCAGCGAGTGGAACGGGCCGCAGGTTGCCGCCAATTCATTGTGATCTGAATTATTATGTCTGGACCTGTTCTTGCCTTCAAGAAATCGTTCAAGACAGTCGTATTCGGCTTTGAGAGACTGTAGGCACGACTACAGAGATGTCTACGTCCTATCATCGCCAGGCTGACCTCTGTGAGGCGCCGTCGTGAACACGCAATGTTTCGTATTCGGTCTCAGTTCGACGTTGGTCACTGCAGTGGGGAGACGGAAGATCGACGCAGGGGCTCGAATCCCTTCCATGGGAGCAATTGTCGGGCGTATTCGTATTCGGCATGGCCACTCTGGTGTCTGGTCTGCTTGACTAAGGACCATCCTCAGCGGCGACCAGACGGGCCTATTATCGCCAGGCGGATGGTACTTTGGTTGAGAATAAGGCCGATTCATCTCCCTTGTGCCACTCAAGACAGGTAGATCGAACTACTGTGGGCCTCAATCATCGTGATGCCATCTATGCAACTGGTGCTTCTCCCCCAGTCCCAGTGTGCAAGCACGTGAGGAACCCTTGGCCCATGGAGAAGAACTAGACTCCCATAGGAAGTTTCCTGGCAGGTTTGAGATTGCAACGTCTGGTGGCTGGGGTATGTCTTTTACTGATTACATGGGAAAAGCCCGTTGGGAAATTCCATCAAGCCCGGTTGATTCTCACTTTGAAAAAGAGAACAACAAGGACAGCAGAAAGATAAATGGACTGTCAGATCTCATTCGTTCTTTGGAAAGTCCAAGTACAGATTCAAGTCATCTAGCGGTGTTCTGCATAACATCAGGCCAACTCAACGTCCAATCCCCAGACTCCCTCCTCCTCTCCCAAACACTCTCGGCCAACACGCTGGGCCTGTCCGCCCCGTAAATGATCCCGTGTATATCAATAACCTCTAGTATCTTTCTCCCTTGGTCCTGCAGGTCCGCCGTCGTGGCCTCGCACGCGGCAATGAAACTAGCCCACCCGACCGACGTCGCAAAGTCGTAGTCGTCCGCCACCTCCTCCAGGCACGGCTCGACAAAGTCCAGCGTCTTGCGCACGGCATCCTGTATCACCATGGCGCTCATGTTGTACACCCGCCGGTAAAAGTATATAATCAGGGCCTGGTGCATCGCGAGCGCCAACGACCTGATGACGGGGTGCTCCGCCAGCATCCCGTCCCTCCTCGCCACGTCCCGCGACCTGCCGGGCTCGGGCTCGGGCTCGGGCTCGGGCTCGGACCCGGGATCGCTCGACGCGTTCTCGGCGTCGAGCGTCCACGACCAAATGTGCTGCTCCAGCGTCTTGACGTGCCTCGCCAGCGCCGCCGACACGGCCGCGTCGCGCCGCGCCACGCGTTCGAGCTTGCTCTTGTCGTTGGCGAGGCTGATGGTCTGCGAGAGCAGCGTCATGAGCGACTCGGGCACGCCGTAAATGTCCGGGTACATGGTCGCGGGCCAGCGGCCCGAGACGTCGAGGTGGATGTCGGCGTAGCCCACCTCGGCGGGCTTCTCGCGGGAGACGTCGAGCTCGGCGCCGAGCGAGTGCTCCGCGAGGCGGAACTTGCGCAGGGAGACGGCCATTTCCGTCGTGGCCTGGGCCAGTTCGGCCTGCGTCTGCGTCTGCGTCTGGGACAACTTGGAGGAGGACGAGGACGAGGAGGAGGGAGCGGGGAGAGAGGGCGAGGGGTCGGCGATGGTCGCTACGTCGGTGCTCTCCGCGATGACGCGGAGGTGGGTGTAGACGTGGTGGAGGACACGTAGGTTGAAGGATCGGGGTAGGGCGAGGCCGCGGAGTCGGATGAGGCGTTCCGCGTCGAGGAGGAAGATCTTGACGGCGCGGGAACCGTGGTAGAGGACCTGGTAATCGTAGTCAGATGCGTTCTTTTCTTCTTTCGCTCGTCTCTGTCTTTTTCCTCTTTTCTTTCTTCTCTATCCTTTCTTTTCACTTTTTCTTTTCCTCTCCTCTTTTCTTCTCCTGTCGTCCAATATTGTGTTACGACTGCTCCAGAACTAGACTCAACTCACCGAAACCATGGCCGTTGCGAGTATCGCCATGAGGATCTCGTTGTACTTTGACTGGCTGGGCTCGTCAGACTCGCTCTGCAGTGCCAGCTTGAGGTGTGACTGCGCGTCCTTCTGGTGGCCCAGGCCGACGCTCAGCCACCGCGTCGACTCCTCCTCACCGCCGAGGCCATCGCCAACGTCATCATGCGATGCTGTTGAGCGGTGGAGGTGGAAGGCGCTTTTTGCGAGCAGTGTGCATAGGATGCTGTGTCTCGTGTGTGAGGTGGTGTTCCATAACGAAAGCTCGGCAAAGGTTTCCAAAGCACAGGGTAACAGCCAGAGCTGCCACGGGGATATTCGCATACCCTTAACGGAGGAGGACGAGTCCATTGACTTGTAGTATCGCAGCAGCGATGCGGCGTGCGTCGGTAGGCACGGGGCCGAGCCTGGGAGGCTGTTTGCAAAGGGGTGATAGGGCGTGGGAGCCCTATGATGGAGTTGTTGATGCTGGTCGTGTTCTTGCTCGGGCCTATATCGATGTTGATGATATAGTTGGTGTTGCTGTTGCGTATTCGATGCCAGGTGAGCATGTTGCGGACAGTCTTGGTCTCCGTAGTGATGTTCTTCTTCATGTTCAAATGTGTTAGCCGCGTGGGACTCTTGAAAAGCCATGTCAGATGTCCGAGATGGTGTCTGGGGAAACATGTGGTCCAACGAAGACATGGAGCCGTCCATGGCCATCATCTGACAGAAGCCTCCGCTGCCTTCTCCGTGCATCCACGGTTGGCTGAGACTCATCAGCGCGTCCACGCCAAAGGCATCGTACGACCCAGGCAGGAAGGATGGTTCAATCGGGATATGGTGGTCATGCACAGTCCACGGCTCTAAGCCAATTTCTCCAATGTGATCTTCCAACAGGTGGCCGCCACCATAATCAGGCAGTGCATCAACGGATGACGCGTGCGGCGAGTCTGCAAAGCTTTGCGGTGCCGGTGAGGACGTGTCACGATCTGAGGCAGATCCTCCGTAGAAACCCCTAAAGACGCCAAAAGGCCCAATCAAGCAGGCCGCCTCGTGTACGCTCTTGACGGTCTTCTCATCCAGGTCCAACACGGCGTCGCCGGCCGAGCGGTCCCCCATGCTGTCGACCATCTCGGCCGACATGGTGTTTCGCTCATCCTCCGTGAAGAGTGGGTATCGGTAAGACGTTCCGCGGTGGGAGGACGAAGCACGCTTCGACTGTTCCGCGGTTGTCGGGCACAACGGATCCGGGACCCAGAGGAGCTGGCCATCGTAACCCTCGCATGCGAGGTTCAAGCGGCGGCAGGTAGAACAAGAAGGACGGGCCTCGTCACACTTGAGGTGCCGGCTTCGACAAGTACGACAACCGGTAAAGGTCCTCGACCGAGGGACTTTCTTAGTGGTTGTGGACGATGACAACTTCCCTTTGGTTGGTTTCGGCGTGCTAGTTCTGGCACCACCACCTGCACCACCTGCACCGCCGCTATTGGACACTTTGTTCCGCGTTTGAACAGGCATTGTTGACGAGTTGCTGACTGGAATGGAAAGAGATAGCGAGCGGATAATCGACCTGGGATGGATATGGCGGTTGACGCATGTGTAGATGAGTTGAGGGGGTTGAAGGCGCACTCAGGCTGGTCTTGCCGACAGCCACAACCAGGTTTTCAAGCAGGTTTTGTGGATAAGAGGAAAGCCAGCGGGTCTTGGGTTTTCTTTCATTCTGTCGCAGCGAGTTGCAGCCCGTTGGCGTTGGCTGCTCCGTGATCAAGGACTCAGGCCGAGGACAAACTGTATCACCGGTCCTGGTCTCTCCCTTTCTCTGAGCATATCTCTCCCTGTCTGTCGATAGGGCGCAATGGGCGTGACCTGGGATGCGATACTGGAGTTGGCTCATGGTTCTTTTGTATTTGTTCCAAAAGAAGCAGGTTTCCGCGGCTAGACGAGATCCGCTAGAGCACCTCCGTCAAGTGGGGCCGTTACGAGCCGCACCGGTTTTGCGCCGGCCCAGGATGAAGCCGGGTCGGGTTGATGACCGACTTTCCTAAAGTCGATAGTTATAGCAACTTCTCTACGCGTGTAGCGGGCTGTAACGGAATTAGCGTTTTGTAGCATGGGCTAAGTACACGACGTTAAAATTAAGATAAACATGCCGTGCTCTCTCTACGCACCCTATGCGCATGTTTTGGGTTTCGGCACATATGGTCGTGCTGGTACAGAGCCCACACGGTGCCGGCGTAATAGGAGGCCGCTTTGGCTGTTAAGTCTCCGAGACCTGTAGGAAGTAATAGCGAGAGTATCAGCCGTGTCGCCGACTCCGAGTGTTTAAACTGCAATATCGAAAACGAAAACGGTCTGAGAGTGAGGCCGGCCAGCCATCGTGCGATGTCGACCTGCTACTTTACAATTTGGTTTCAAGTACATTGGGTGCCGACAAAACCCTGCAGCCCATCATGAGTAAGCTGATGATGCTGTTGGTCTTGTCGTGACGAAGAAGGGTCGTCGCGATGCCTTCACCTCCTGGACCAGACTCGCGGAGTACCTAGAGGGTGGAGAAATATTTGCTTGACCCTCTACCATGGTTATTCTGATCCTCGTATTCCAACATTTCATAGTCGTAGAAACCGTTGGGCTCTAGCCTCCCAAGGACCGAACGGCACAAAGAGATACGAATACACACAAAACACTGCAAAGGCCCTGCAAGGGGCAGCGGGTCTTGGACTGTACACGGGGTGAAAACACGCTAGAGAACCACTCGATGCCTATTGGCCACTACCAATGTTGTATTAGAGCATAGTTCGTCAGATGATGTGGCTGGGGGGGCTGACGCGAATCGAGCAGAACTGAATTCCCGCGGATGCCTGCACCGAATCCGTACAAACTTTCCCCCAAGCCCTATCTGCCACTATGTAGGCTTGTAAAGTTCATACCAAGCGTAACGCACTGATGGAGCCTGATTCAGGTTCGCCTCTAACGCATCGACTTCGCGGGAGGGCCGCTCGACCGTCCCAACTCCAGCCTTCCGACGGCCAAGATGTGATTCGCGACATCGCTTTCCGAATAAAGCTTCTTCTGCCGTTACCTACCGCAAAAGGCTCGGGTCGTACCTCCTTTTCGTCTACCTAAGGTAGCGATGACTAGGCCCTAGTACCCACTACCTCGACGCAACGGCTCTTTCCGACGCCGACGAAACGGCATCCAAGGCCGGAATACTGGAAAGCGGGCGCGGAAAGTGGAGGGAAGCTTCGGTGTAAAGACCTGAGGCTTCAAGTCTGGGGTTGGTCGTGCTGGGCCGGCCTCGACCCATCAGGGGCTAACAGGGGCCACGATAGGTTCGTGTTTTTACCTGCCGGAGTCATGTCTAGAGCCACCGCCTCATGAACATTTGTAATTTCATTGGCCATGTCTCTTGACCAGCTGATCGTCATCTTGCCTACGTCCAACTATCAGTTGGTCAGAGTTGGCATCTCCAGTCGATCGAAACAGCAGCGGTGACCAAAGACTAATCTTCTAGGCAGAGATCAGAGTTTCCCAGAAGCACAAGACAAAGTTGGAAGTGTCCGAATGAGGGCAACCGAGCCGCCACTGCTATCGTAGCACACCACCCGGTTGCTTCCGAGTGGACCACTACCGGTTGCCTCCGAGGCGACTGGTGTCGATATGGCATTGATGGAAGAGCTCGGAAGGTCAAGCATAGGCTGGCGTTGAAAAATGGAAGTGCCTCGGGGCTTTGCTGACATGGCCGTGAGACGGTGAGATTTACTCTTTCAGAGTCTCAGCAATTATTGTGTTCAGCGACTGACACTATACTTTTGTTGCCGCCTAGCTGGAAAACTCTTTGATTGACAGGCAGTCGACAATGGGGTTTGTCGAGGCTGCCACAGCCTACACCCAAAGGCTCATCACAGCCGGCTAAAAGGGGATCGTACGAAGCCGAATTATCGAACTACGCGGCAAGAACAGACAGCGAGTTTTGGGTTCTGACCTGTTCCATACTACCGACATTGTCGTGGTTTGTTTTACGGGTTATAGGAAAGTTGGTAAAGCCACGTCAGTGTCATGGTATGATGTCTGGTTTTTTCCTTCTTCTTAAGTTACTGCGAGTTATCCAGAATACCAAATCAGCCATTGACGAGCCCTTTTACAGATCCGTCTGAACGATTCCGATACAGCATTCGATGGGCTGCTTCACGTATGCCGCAAGCCCACACCAAGAGAAAGAGAGCCACGCCAGAAGAGCTTGCGACAACATGTCAACCTTCAGGCAGGAAACATCAGATTGCCTCTTAGCACCTATATATTTAGGCCAACTCCATGGCGCGAACATTGTTGTCGGAACAGCATAGAGACAGCACAGCGTAATATAGGAATACTGCTACTCCTGCAATTAAAAGTTCGACGCGCCAGTGGATCTCTGTTGTCCAACGGAAGCAATACATAAACATCGTTGAAAACTGTGAGCTAGCTGACGTACAATGATACAGGTAGCCAGAGTGCTGACGATAGCAATGGAAATAAATTGGTCTCCAGGCTCCCAGTCTGACCCGAAGGCCTTGCAACCTGTTGGCATTACCGCATCAGTCGCTTGTTCGGCGTGCGTCGCCACGTGTGTCGTGGCCATCCACATAGTTATGCATACAAGTCTGGTCCCATAATCCCAAAAAGTCTTTGGAATTGGCCGCATTCACAGATTGACCCTGGGAGGTCTTCCCAATACCCCAGAATCAAGATGCCATGTTATGGTGTCACGTGGATGTTCGCTGATATGGGATACGGGAAGGTATCCCATAGTTGAGGGGCTGCTTACATGATCCACTTCAGATTAGTCATTTCTTCCATTCGGTTGTGGAAGGTTAACCCGAGCACCCTAGGGATCTTCCTTCCTTGGGGAAAACAAGGTTGCGGGCCGCTGTCGTGCTCGATCACTCAACTCAGGCACCTCGCGCACGCAATAGCTGTCATATAATTAAGCCGATGGGATTATTTCAACAGAGTTATTTAGTCGAACCGAAATCGTAGTTCAGCTGAAGTTTTCTCGTCCACATTACCTTGCAAGCTTACCAGAAGCAGGCTGTTTGGAGGATATCTAACCCAGTGCCATCCAGTATCACCGTACAGTACCTAAAGTTCCACCACCATGGCGAAGATTTTCTTGTAAGTTGGCAGCTCCAGCGGGCTCGTAGGCGGCAAGCTAGCGCCTCATGGCGGTGCACGTTGTATTCCAGCCACTAACTCGCCGCCCAGGACGGGAGCCACAGGCTTCATCGAAGGCACTGTGCTCTCTCTCCTGGCCAAATCGCACCCCGAGTACGTCATCAGAGCCCTCGTTCGCGACGAGGCCAAGGGCAAGCTCGTCACCGACGCCTACCCGAACGTCGCCGTCGTCCAAGGCGATCTGGACAGCGTCGATGTCTTGGCCAGCGAGGTATCAAATGCCGAAGTCGTCATCCGTGAGTTTTGAGAAAAAAATTCATGTTCAAAATCATGTTTAGCTGACGAGCGACGCCGCTAGACTTGGCTTCGGCAGGCCACCTGAAGAGCGTCGAGACGATCCACAAGGCCCTCGCGTCGAGACCAGCAGACGGCAAGACCGGTGAGTATAGACCTGCAGCTCCAATCTGCAACACAAAGTCTCATGTGGGATCGTGTTAGTACACTGGATTCAAATCTCCGGAGCAAGCGCTCTGGCGGCAGGCGAGCTTGCCGACAAGAACCGCGCCCCAGGCACGGGCAGCGACCTCGTGTTCGACGACCTCGGCGGTGTTGCCGACATCGGCTCGCACATCAAGCGCTACCCTGCCCGCGCCGTCGACAACTACATCCTAAAGGTGGCGGCAGAGGACAAGGGGATCAACACGGCGCTCGTGCTGCCTCCCATCATCTACGGCCAGGGCTCGGGTCCGGCCAACACCCGCAGCGTGCAGGTGCCCGCGCTGGCGAGGGCGGCGCTGCAGCGAGGACGCGCCGTGCAGGTCGGCAAGGGGCTGAACCGCTGGGGCGACGTGCATGTCCAGGACATTGGTCGGTTGATCGCGACGCTGGCGGAGAAGGCCGTCGAGGCCAAGGGCGAGGAGCAGGTCTGGAACGAGAATGGGTTGTATCTGGCGGGCGTTGGAGAGAAGGTGAGTTTCTCCTGAACTTGCTGGGGCTAACTGGTGGTTGTTTGGCTATTGCTAACGAGTGGGATACAGTCCTTTGGAGAGATTTCCAGGCTGGTTGCCGCTGCTGCCAAGGAAAAGGGCCTCCTCCCCACGGACGACGTGGAAGAACTCGGTCCCCAAGACTCTGACAGAGTCCTTCCTCACGGAACTGTGATTTTCGGAACCAACGCCCGCGGACGGGCTCGCAGGGCAGAGGAGGTTCTCGGCTGGAAGCCGAAGGGAGAAAGCTTGGAGGACGAGATTCCGAAGTCTGTCGACAGGGAGGCGTCCGATCTTAAGGGCAGCCCTTGAGTTCCGACGCTGAAGAGCCATCTGAAAAATACGTTGAAGTTGGGGTACTTCACCAACCAAAATCAAGTCGCAACACGTCAATGAATCAAGCATAGCCGGTGTCGTGCGCGGATAGTCATTCGTCTTTGCGTTGTGCCTACGAAGTGATCTTGGCACTTTGCAAAAGGTCGTCAGCCAATGTCGAGTCTGCTTGCGTCTCTGCAAAGACCTCTAGGTAAGGTAGTGGAGGAGATGAGCATCTACACTAGACAAGAGACAAGACCGCACAGATACTCTGTCTGCGCGCGAAGGCATCCATCTATTCCGGTCTGTCTGGACTCTGTTCCGACGACTCTTCTCGCCACGCAACAGAGGCGGGGTTCCGCCCCTCCTACAGCAAGCCGACCCCTCGTTCCGGTTAACGTTCCTTTGGGAAGGTTTCCGCGATGGGCCAGAGTTCAGTCAATCCGTCAAACATGATGCACGATCCAATGTCTGTCGCCATCCACTGCATGCCAATTAGAGACATTTCCGAGAGAATAGACTCAGGAGGCAGGCCATCTCGTCTCCCAAGACTGTACTTTCAGCATCCGAGAAATGGCATCGTCTGTTATCGTCGCTCTTCGGTTCCCCGCCGATGGTGTGGGGGTGGAGAGGCAAAGGTCGAGACGACCCTGGCAGGCCACGCCGAAGCTGGACGAAAGTAGAACCAACTGAAGTTGCGTCTCGTTCCAGGACGCTTTACGAGAAACGAATCCGCGTATTCTTAAGGTTCGTCTTGAAGCTCTCTTCTTTGGTTCAGACTGTGAACCATCGCAGGTGCTCTCAATACTTATCGTCAAAGCGTTATTCGCCCCCTTCTTTTGCTCTGCACAACCAGTACACTCCAAAGTACGGAGTAATCATACGAGTGAAGCTTCACGATCAACCCTTGCACCTCTCTCGGCACACCTGGCAGGCATCATGACCGCCCTCTCAGTGGAACTCACCGCCCCAAACGGCCGCAAGTGGACGCAGCCCACTGGCCTCTTCATCAACAACGAATTTGTCCCTTCATCGTCAGGCCAGACCATCCCTTCCATCGACCCTGCGTACGTGCTGCATTGGCCATGTTTGAGAGATGACGGAAAAGCTGACAATTCTCTTCCAGGACCGAGGAGGTCATCGCGTCAGTCCACGCCGCAAATGCCGACGACGTCGACAAAGCCGTCCGAGCTGCCGCGGCTGCCCTGAAGAGCCCGGAATGGAAGGGTCTTTCGGCCTCGGACAGGGGCATCCTGATGACCAAGCTGGCCGATTTGATGGAGGAGAACAAGGAGCTTCTTGCGACGCTCGAAGCCTGGGACAATGGTGAGCAGCCCAGTCACATGTTTTTGAGATTTGTTTCCCCGCGAGGCATGGCCAACTAATCATTGGTTTCATAGGTAAACCATACACAGAGGCCCTGACCAACGACCTCGTCGAGGCTGTCGGCGTGATCCGCTACTATGCCGGATGGTGCGATAAGCGATTCGGCCAGACGATTGCTCTTCCCAACAAGTTCGCGTATACCCTCCGCCAGCCCGTTGGTGTCGTGGGTTCCATCATCCCGTGGAACTACA
Source organism: Colletotrichum sidae (assembly GCA_004367935.1). Lineage (NCBI taxonomy): Eukaryota > Fungi > Ascomycota > Sordariomycetes > Glomerellales > Glomerellaceae > Colletotrichum > Colletotrichum sidae. The sequence goes on along the minus strand of QAPF01000406.1, from coordinate 13,992 downwards.
GCATCTCCATGGCCACCTGGAAACTGGGACCTGCTCTGGCGTGCGGCAACACCGTGGTGTTGAAGTCTGCAGAGCAGACCCCCTTGGGTATTCTGGTGTTCGCCAAGCTCGTCAAAGAGGCTGGGTTCCCTCCGGGTGTCATGAACTTCATCAACGGTCTCGGCAAAGACGCGGGGGCGGCTCTCGTCCAGCACCCTCTTGTTGATAAAGTCGCATTTACGGGATCGACTGCGACGGCTACTAACGTGATGAAGATGGCATCTGCCACGCTTAAGAACATTTCGCTGGAAACGGGTGGGAAGTCGCCACTTTTGGTCTTCAACGACGCCGACCTCGAACAAGCCGTCCGCTGGTCCCATATGGGAATCATGTCGAACCAGGGACAGATCTGCACGGCCACCTCCAGGATCCTGGTTCAGAGCGACATCTACGACGACTTCGTGACCAAGTTCGTCGAGGAGGTGCACAAGACCAGCAAGGTCGGCAACCAGTGGGATCCCGCGACGTACCAGGGTCCTCAGGTGTCCCAGGCGCAATACGACCGCATCCTTTCCTACATACAGATCGGCCGCGACGAAGGCGCCACGATCAAGACGGGGGGCGGAAGACCGGATCACTTGCCCAAGGGATACTACGTCTCGCCCACGGTCTTTACAGATGTGAAGAGCGACATGAGGATCTGGAAAGAGGAGATTTTCGGGCCAGTGGTGGTTATTCAAAAGTTTGACGAAGAGACGGCGGCGATTGACGTCGCCAACGACAGCGTCTACGGACTGGGTGCGGCCGTCTTCACGACCAACCTCGAGAGGGCTCACAGAGTGGCGGCGGAGATTGAGTCGGGCATGGTGTGGGTGAACAGCAGTCAGGATTGCGACCCCAGGGTCCCTTTCGGAGGCGTCAAGCAGAGCGGTATCGGCCGCGAACTGGGTGAGGCCGGTCTTGACGCCTACTCCCAGATCAAGGCCGTTCATGTAAACATGGGCAACAAGCTCTGAGCTACTGTAAGCCGATAGTTCAGATGGATGGAGACATAATATGAATGAAGCACGAAACTTTGGTTACGTCACAGCCCATCGCATGGTAGCAAGCGCAAGATGCCACAGCAGCTGGGCCTCGCAGTTACCGATCCTCCTCATGCTGGTGGCCGAAGCTATCGTGAGACCCGAACGACTCACGCGATTGGCTCAAGGTGAAGATGACGCGATGGTCGGGGGGTCTCTCTCGGCGGAATCTCACCTTATTAATACGTCCAATTCACCCCGCAGACTCATGCGTCTCCGAATCTTGCTCACTCACCTTACGTAACTCCTCATCGGTCTCCGACGACTCGCTTTTGCAGGCGAAATCCCTCTCACCGCCGACTCGCGCCTGAACGCTCACAAGGATCAATCTCACCATCTCATGAGTCGCATCATGATAAGAAGCCGCCAGACTGTCATCTCAATCATCGCCAAGCGACCCGCCGCAATCTCACCCACCCCTCCACCGTCCTGGGTGAGGCCATTCAGCCACACGTCAGCAGCCATGTCGCAGAACAACAGCAACGGCAGCAGTGAGTAGCATCGCTCGTTGATCTTCAACCCCAGTGGACGATATCTAAGAAACTAGCAGAGAAGCCCGTCAACTTTGGCATCGTCGTGTTCCCCGCCTTCCAGGCCCTCGACGTCTTCGGCCCCCTGGACGCTCTGAACCTCCTCTCACGATCCTACGACATGAACCTCTACACCATCGCCGAGTCTCTCGACCCCGTGTCCACCAAGCTCGTGCCCGGCGCGCAGCACCAGCCGGGCGCCATCGCCGCCTCCGCTCCCTCCGGCCCCCAGGCCACCTCCGACTTTGGCCAGACCATCGTGCCCACGCACACATTCCAGACGGCGCCGCCGCTCGACGTGCTCATCGTGCCCGGCGGCCAGGGCACGCGGTACGCCGGCATCCGCTCCGCCATCGACTTCACGCGCGAGCGCTACCCCGAGCTGCAGTACCTCATCACCGTGTGCACCGGCGCCGGCGTCGCCGCGCGCGCGGGCGTGCTGGACGGGCGGCGGGCGACAACGAACAAGCTGTCGTGGGCCTCGACGATTGCGCTGCGGCCCGAGGTGCGGTGGGTGCACAAGGCGAGGTGGGTGCAGGACGGCAACGTGTGGACGTCGTCGGGCATCTCGGCCGGTATCGATGTCGCCTTTGCGTGGATCGCGGCCGTGTACGGCAAGGATGTGGCGAAGAACATCGCCGACAGGATGGAGTACACGCCCGTGGAGGATCCGAGCTGGGATCCGTTTGCGGAGCTTTGGGGATCCAAGTCGTCGTGAGTTTTGCCGGAACAAGTCGTGTAGGTCAGTTCAAAGTGTTGGCAGCTTGGAGGTTTCTCAGCTTGCGGGTTTGCTGACTCGGACTTGATGAGATGGTGATTTCAGCCTTTATATTCACCCAAAATGGCCAAGGTCATGTCCTCTATATCGTTGAAATACCATCCGTCTCATGTTTATCGAACCTCTCATATCTTCTTTGGTCTCTTGAATGCTACGACGACATACGTCAAGCAGCCAGCCAGCATGGCCAGCCCCCCGAATAGCTGAGCGTAGAGATAGTCGCCATCGTGGAGGGCTATCAACCTGCCTCCAATCGGCGGCCCAGTGAAGCACGAGACGCTCACGACCGCCAGAATCATGCCTACCCTTGTCCCGACCCTCGTGGGATCTGTGCTGAGATCACCCACGGCCGCAGGGAAGAGGCTCTGGGTGGCATTGGCCGCGATGCCGTAGACCACGGCCCATCCAAACAGGCCTTCGGTCGAAGACACACCAGCCCACCCCAAGATGAGAATCCCGCTGACCCCAACAGCCGAGATGAGCGTGTTCAAGATGCCGAAATACCGATCCGCAAGCAGAGCCGGAATCACCCGCCCGAAAAGACCTACCCCGTTCATGACGATGATGGAGAGCAACGACTGCGTCTGCGACAGGTCCAGCACGGCAAGGCCGAAAACTCCAATCTGGAGAACGTCAGCACTTCCCGGGCCATACCATCTAGCAATTCCATGACATGGATGTACGCACGTAAAAGTAGGCAAAGTAAATGCCCCAAAGCGCAAAGAACGAGCCCACGGCAAACAACGTATACGGCACCTCCGCAAACGCGCGGAAATCAAACAGCGACCGCGGTTTCCGCGTGGGCACTCGCGTCCTCGTGAAGCAAACGATGACGAACGCGTTGAAGCTCACAACGCAGCCCATGACGAGAACCGTCCACCGGAAGCCCAGACGCGGCATGGCGAGATGGGCAATGAGGGGGAACACCATGCCGCCCGTCGACGCGCCGCACGTCGCCAGCGAGACGGCCAGGGCCCGGTTCCTCCCAAAGTACGTCGGCAGGATGGCCACGACGGGCGCGAAGAGGAAGCCGTGGCCGAGACCGCTGCAGACGCCCTGCGCGAGGAAGAGGTGCCAGTACCGCGTCGCAAAGGCCGTGGAGAAGACGCCGGCGACCTGGAGCGCGCAGCCGAGGGTCAGCGAGAGGCGCAAGTGGCCCGAGTCGACCGTCCGCCCGGAGAAGAAGCCGACAAAGTTGAGGAGGAACATTTGCGTGGACCCGATCCAGGAGATGTCCGAGGCCGAGCGGCGGAGTTGCTCGACGTAGTACTGCTGGAGCCTGGAAGAAGCCGAAGCTGCTCGAGTTAGGCTGGTTTCGGTGGTGAAATTACGGGGGAGGGATGGGTGGTGGTGAACCGACGATGTGATGTAGCCCCAGCAGTTGAAGATGACCAAGTGTCCCATGGCAACTTGCGTCCAGGCCAAGAGGCCGCCGTCGGGGGTATCGCCATACCGTCGCTGGTGTTGGCCTTCGTCTGCCTCGACAGGAGACGATCCTTCGTCAGAGTTGTTCACTCCCATTCTGATACGGAATTGGGTTTCTTGAAGATTCAAAGGGCAGACTTTACCTGCCGAGCGTTGATGATGCCCTCAGTACCCAGACCGCAACAGCCCAGCACTTGGGGCCTCGAGGGTCGAGGGTACGGTCGTCACATCCAGAGCTCACCAAGTTGGGCTTTCCTGGTTGTCGGAGTTTCTCCGCGGTCTTCGCAGAAAGGAGGCTCGCAAACGATACTACTGGATGGCGTGCTTGGAGGTAGTCGGAGGTGGTCCGCTGAAGACATCCCAAATCCACTTGGGGAGGGGGAGGGGAACCGCCTCGGGCTGGATCTACGACCCGAGTCGAGACAGGGAAGACTAAATGTAACCTTAAACTGACCCTGGACATGCTGAAGCCCATGTACGCTTTTGCCGATGGTGGTATTATCCGAACGAGCGTCGGCAAAAACGCTCATCCCATCTCATCAGGGGTGCTGACTTGTGTCGTGGCCGATAACCTGCTTTGGGCCCCCGGTCCAGCATCACATGCGACAAGGCCCAGATGGCGTCAGCAAGATGACAGCGATACGAACGTGACCCAAGTTTCCATGGCTCTTGGGGGATGAATCGCTCGTGGCATGGGTTCGAAAAGGGGCAGTCAACTTAGCGGATAGATGGTATGCATCAAGCCAATCGACGCCGAGAGGTATTAGACCGACAGAGAAGTTGGAAGTGTGGCAACTCGTTTCGAAGCAACTCGCAACGGCCGTGTCATGATTCGGAATGGCTTCCAAACACGCCGTTTTGGGAGGTCTCTTTGTCTCTTTGGGGTACGCGGCCAGCTCATCGCTGGCCGTGACTGGCACCACAGCTCTACTCAATGGAGTCTCCTACTGGATAGCTCCAGAGACTGTCGGGAATATCTCTCCGGTACTCTTAGCAGAGGTTCTTCACAACAGGCCGGCAGCTTCGGGTGGTTTTACCCCGTTCAGCGTGGTCCACTCCGCTTCCCAAGATGTGACGGCGGAAGATCTGGACCAGGTGTTTGCAAGATATTTGGCGACTGACGATTTTTGGACTGCCGACTTCTCGTATTGTTCGTGTACCTCCCTCTGGCTACATGTGTCGGCACGCCTGCTGATTATTCTCAGTCATCTACACCCAGTCATCAGATCAGGGAAATGGAAGCGCGTCAGTTAGCCAGGCGGATGATAGAATCATCGTCCACGACACCGCTGTCGACGATGAAGGGCCTCTACCCGACGGCCCTTATTTCCTGTCTCATCAAGGAACCATCCATCGTGCTCTCAGACTTTACCCTGATCACCAAGAAGCCTTCTCCGAGTCAGTCTACACCGACAACACCGGAAACCATGCAGTTCTCCCCGCCCGCCTCCCAGGCTCGAGTGCCGCCATAGCGATCCCGTCCCGTCTCTACTACACGAAATCACCCTCCCAACCCCTGGTCGGCGTACGTCTCGGCATCAAAGACATCTACGACATGGCCGGCGTCAAAACAGGCAACGGCAACCGCGCGTGGTACAACCTCTACCCGCCGGCCAGCAACACTAATCGACTACCACGCCCTCTTCAACCCGCGCGCCGACGGCTACCAGGATCCCAACTTCTCGTCCGCCGGCGCGGGGGCCAGCGTCGCTTCTTACGAGTGGCTCGACGCGGCTCTCGGGTCTGATACGGGCGGCAGCATCCGCGGCCCCGCGCGCGTCCAGGGGTTATACGGACTGAGGCCGTCGCACGGCGACACCTTGCCCCTGGCGCCCGAGTTCGACACGGCCGGGGTGGTTGCGCGGGACCCCGCCTTGCTTCGTAGCATATCCGCCGCGCTGTACGCGAGGAACGAGTCTGCTGGCGGCGGGTATCCGAGAACCTTGCTTCTCGAGGCGTATCCGGCGGGGTTGAGTCAGGAGACGACAGCGGCGCTGGACAGATTCCTCAATGGGTTGAGGGCTTTCCTGGGAGTCGAGAGCATCACGCCATTCGATATTTCGGAATTGTGGACGACGTCGCGGCCTCCCGCGGCCCCCGATACGCTGAACGGGCTTCTGAACACGACGTATGCGACGCTCATCAGCAAGCGCCAGGCCAAGTTGGTTCGCGATCCGTTCTATGCCGACTGTGGCCGACTGCATGATGGCCGGCGGCCCTTTGTCAACCCTGTTCCGCTAGCACGATGGGGTTACGGTGACACGCTGCCAGAAACTGCAGCAGATGACGCCGTCAAGAACAAGACTGTGTTCAAAGACTGGTTCCAGAGCAGCATTCTCCCAGTCGATGACGCGACGTGTTCGACGTCCATCATCGCCTACGTCAGCCCGCCGGTGACGACGTATCGAGACGTCTATCGGAGTCCTCCGACAATACCATTTGGCTTCGCGAGCTCGTACTGGAGCGTTTTCGCCGAGGTCCCGGACATTGTCGTTCCCAGTAAGATCCCATACGTTCACGTCGAGATGAAGAAGCAACTAACGAAGCTGTTCAGTTGGCCAAACGCCATACAACTCCACAATCACGAACCACGTGGAGGACCTGCCGGTGACTGTGAACCTGGTCGCTGCCGCTGGCTGCGAAATCATGCTTCTCGACCTCGTTGCGCATCTTGTCGACGCCGGGGTTTTGACCAAGTCAGCAGTTGGTGCTAGTTCGGTGACAGGGGGAGAGATTCTGCAGACGTTCTGAGATGCTGATGAGCATGTCCCAGGTCAGATCTACTCGAAAGCACGCAATATTTCAATATACGGGGGAGAGATTCGGGGGACAGCGTAGCAGTGAGATAGATACCCTCGCGCGGCCTTGTTCAGTGCAACTAATGTCAGAGAGGAGACATGACGCACAAGTTTGTGTAATACCTTCTGCCTTGTCCAACATGTGCGAACAGTAACGTCCGTTTGCTCCTCCAGATTTCATTTAGGCGACTGCTCATTCAGGTCTACTACTTATAACGAGGCGGTAGTGTAGAATACATCGTGTTGACGTACGACACGCGCATCAAAGCCATCCCACTTGCTTACTTTGAGCCCGAGTTGCATCGATCAACATGCCCAGCCTCTCCCAGTCAGACATTGAAGAACTTCTCACGATATTCAGCCGCTTTTCCCATCATGAAGAAAGCACCGGCAGTGTTCCAGCATACGAGGCCGTTGCGGCTGCCAGACTGAAAGCTTTCGACGACGCAGACGAGCCCATTTCCCTGCTCCTCCCGGCGTTCCCCTGGAAGAACCCCAACGCTGAGAAGGTCCTGGGCGCGGATCCCGACTTTGGCGAGGAGCTCGCGTTGGCCAGGTTGAACCATCTCTGCGAGGAACTGGGAACGATCTACCCCCACGGGGCGGAGCTGACCCTGGTTGCGGATGGTCCCGTCTACAACGGTCAGTTCTCGCCGAAGGTATCCCGGCATGACTCGCTGGCTGTCCATTACCTAGCTTGCACTAAGCCATGAGTGTCGATAGATCTTCTTTGCATCCCGGACGCCGACTACTTCGACTACGGGATCAAGTTGCGTCAACTGGCCGAGGACAAGGGGTTCTCCCACATGGTGTTTGCGAGACTGGTTGACGTGCTCGGCCTCGGAGAAGGCGACGTCTTATCCGAGGAAGAGCATCTCGCTCTGGCAGAGACTTGCCGGCAAGAGATGGAAAAGCGCTTTCTTGGCCCGGACCTCAGCGTGCAGGGTGAGGTTCGGGCACACCCCGACACGGCGCTGACCTACCAAAAGTACGTGAGGTCCGCGAGGGAAGATCTCCGTTGGGGTCCCGATGTGGAGCAGAGCATCATCTCGGACCCCGACAAGTACGCGACGGAAACAGAGCGGGTAGCTGAGAGAATGACCCAAAGGCTGATTGTGAGCTTGGCCCACGGCTTCGTACAAGTGTTCCTCTAGCCCACCTCAGAACCTTGCTAACCACTCTCGACCATCAAGGCCTACGAAAAGGCCCTGGAGGCCAGGTACCCAGAAGCCATCCGGTTGTCCATCCATCGATCTACAGGGAGAACCAAGATCTCCATCCCGTTGATCCCGCAGAGCGATGGGTTCGGACTGACACCGTGGCACTCGACTCTCCTGGTCACGGCGCAGGGGGGGTTTGCACCAAGCTTGCGAAAGACTTGGCGGATCCTGCCAAATACGAGGTCATCGAGCAGGGTGGAAAGCCATACTACGTCCGTGAGAAGCACCCTGACTTTGAGTGGCCCGAGTACGTCAAGATTCACCACAGATATGGTGGCAAGATTATAGTAAAGAACATATCTCGGGTCCCAGATGATGAGCGAGATCTTCCAGACAACTTGAAGTTGAAGCTAGCGAACCTCGCTTTGAGGCCGGAAGGTGTGGAGGTCAAGGGATTCAAGGTCTGAGGGCTTGTGAGAACGCAGTCGCAAATTGACCGCATTCTAACTCGCCTGTCAGTGAGTTACATGGGATGTACTTATATCTCCTACTAATGAAGGAATGTTTGATTTTATAGCCTTGGACAGCTGACATCCAAAGTAGTCTGCTTCAAACATAGTATTCCTTTCGGTCCATGTTATTTTCCTTGAAACAGCGGGTATCATACAAACACAAATCGATCTTGGGACCAAAGACGTCAAGATAAGCTTGAATTCTTTACTAGATGCATCCGATCATCCCAAATCTTATTCGATAATGTCACCGAGTCAACACCATGCTGTCTATGCTTGTACTGCTGAAACGAAGCCTTGTCATCGGGCTTCTACGGTTGCGCCATAAGCACGCAATACTGTATGTAACATGAGACGGATACTTACGCATGAACCAAGGTAACCTACCATTTTGACAGAGAGTTGAGTGCCAAGTACTCGTCGCACTTGACTGCGTTACGGTGGCGGAAACAGGTGAGCGTCGCCACCTGTCTTGTCAGAGTCGAACAAACTGCATCGGGCACTATCCCATCCTGGCCATACAACCTTTGAGCCACCATGATGGCGTTCTCATGTTAGTCTTTCCATAATTACTGCCAAGCCTCGAGTGGGACAGATGTTTTGTGACCCATACGATAGTGGTGTTCATGGAACTGGGACCGGCGCTTGGTGTAATTTCTGTGCTATGGAGAGCGTGTAGACTTATAGGGCCATGAAATACCTGTCTCGTCACTTCTACAGCCCATGACCTGGGCTATTAAACGCTCTCCGTCAGTGGCTGCAAACTTCCTTGGATCCTACGGAGGAGCCAACGGGAACGTTCGATAGAGCATGCTTTGCTTTGCACGCAGTGCCATTCACCCTGTCGGTCTCCAGCAATGTCGGCCACGCAGGTTTTGACGAGAACTTGTACACCATGGAGCTTCGTCTCATCAGGCCAAGATACTCAACCGCTGTCGTTACCATCGGTGGACAAGAAAAAGAGTTCCCACGAAAAGGAACAGCTCGACGTCCGCGAAACCAGACTGCAAGTTGGGAAAGACAAGCCCGAAGCGGCGTCATCAGCGACCGATCGTACGGTCAGCCTGATAATGGACATACTCGAAAATTTCAGCCGTCAACAGCAGGGAAACAGGGTCTTTCTCGCAAGGCAGGTGTTCTACCCTCGCGTTCGTCGCCATGTCGCCGCCAGACGCAAAATTCCCATGGTACTGCCAGCATTCCCGGCCAAGAGCATCAACTGCGTGGATAAAGTTCTGGGAACAAGTCCAGACCTCGGAGAAGAGCTGGCCCTGGACAGGCTGAACGATCTTTGCTGTCGGATCCAAAAGGTCTACAACCCGGGAGCGGTGGTTCTGATCGCAACGGATGGCGCGTGTTATAATGGTGGGTACACCACTTCGATGACGCTTTATGTTTGCTAATAGATCCAAGACCTCACCGGTGTTACTGACAACAACCTGTGGGAGTACGGTGCAACCTTGCGAAAAATGGTTGTGGCAAAAGGCTACAAATGTGTCGATTTTGTGAGCATCATGAACCTTCTTGGTCTTCACACGGACGAAAGCATCACGAAAGAGAGATTCATCGGGCTGCTTGAACCATCCCGACGACAGTTGATGGAGATATACGGGGACCCTCATTTCGATGCGAACGCTTGCATCAAGAGTGATCCTGATTACAAACTCACCTTTGACGGTTATGCCAAGTTCCTGAAGAAGGACTTGGCTTACGGCCCAATCAGAAACTCGGCAACAAGCGGCAGAAAGTACAAGGCCAAAGTTCATGAGACTGCCAAAGCCATGATTGCCCGTGGCGTGGTACGACATCTTGTTCCGAAACGTTGGAAAAGCTCGAGACAGGATGCTGATTTCCGACAGGCGTTTGCAAAGCTCATCCAAGAAAGGTACCCCGAGCACGTACGGCTTTCGATTCATCCTTCCACGGGGCTGACAAAGATATCCATGTCTCTGATACCGCAACCTGACTCGGTTTCCATGACACCCTGGCACTGCGCGGTTGCAGTCGACGTCCACGGAAACTTCAAGACCGGCCACGTTGGGGTGTGGAGGGATACCCACGAGCTTGTTCATCGAAACGGCCAACCGTACTTCTTTAGAGAAAAGTCATATTTGTATTCGTGGGATGCTCAAGTCGAGTTTGAGCATCGATACGGTGGTGGACTCGTCGTTCACAGTGCAGCAGGCGTATATCAGTCGAAAAGGAACCTTTCGGTCTCGGACAGGCTGAAAGCTGCTACGCTGGCACTTCTTCAGGGAAGCCTCACTTTCAGGGGGTTTGAATGATGAAGATGTACCTCAAGAGTACCGTGGCGAGTTCAGTCAGTTCATGTACCTGATGAGCAACTGCAACAACGAGTGCCAGAAAGGAGACACGTCACACGGCTCAGCTCTGGGAACTTCTTCCATTCCCTACTAAACTTACTGCCATTCACGACCTACCGCTCTTGTAGGGAAACAGAAATTGAGCTTTGGACGTCGAAAAGAAATTATGTGTCACGAACCGTACAATTAGGCCTACGGAGATAGGTAGGTAAAGGCTTATTCGTGTTGAAAGCTATCTACAGAGCAGTATCATCTGATATATGGGTTTATGGGCATATCTTATAGAAGAAGTGTCTTATATAAGCAAGCCACGTGACCTGGGATAGCGGCCCACAGGCATGAAGCTATCACGACATTATGAAAGTGTGAATAACTGATTCCTTTTGAGGCTTTGATTGACAGCATCGCTGGTTCATTAGCTCTTTTGGCCCTACCCCTTCATGTCATCATCAAGCTTCTCTCTTTCAGACCCTCCTGCCCCCAAACCAAGTCTCCCTGACGGCGGCATCCAGCAACCTGTCCGCGTTCCACTCCATGTCGACGACAATAAAGTCAGCCACCTTGCCCACCGCCAGGCTTCCGACCCTCTCTTCCGAGAAGACACTACTCGCCGCACCCCAGGTTGCCGCAACCACAGACTCGCACAGTCCTAGCCTAAACTTCTCGTTGACGACATTCGTGTAACTCGGATCCCTTGCCGAGCGTCTCGTAGAGGCCACGTATATGTTCTTCAAGGGATCCCACGGTGACGTCGGGCTGTCGCTGCCAATGGCCATCAGAGCACCAGCGTCGGCAAACTCGCGGTACGCAAAGGCGCGCCCGCAACGGTCGTGTCCCAAAAGCCTAGGCCACTCCGTCAGGACTGACGGGTCGGCGTGAACCGGGTGAATGGAAGCGGTGAGGCCCAGCTTCCCCAGGCGTCGGGCATCTTCCGGCGACGAAAGCTCCAGGTGCTCGACGCGGTGACGGCGCCCGGGGGTTCCGTTCGTCTCGATGGCGTCGATGCCCATTTTGACGGCAGCGTCCCCGATCGCGTGGAGGGCTACTTGGAGACCCCCGCCGTCGGCCTCCTTCACGACGGGCTCGAGATGTTGAGGCTCCCAAATCGGCGGCGGGCACCCCGCGGGTGCGTAGGGCTCAGACAAGTACGCGGTGCAGGCGTCGATGATGCCGTCGCAGATGACTTTGACTCCGACTATGCGAAGGTCCGGGCTGGTTTCGCTGTTGTAGAGCTTGCTCAGCTCGACGGCGCGCTGGACTTGTTTCGAGTTGGCTTCGAGGTCGGCTGTAGGTTTGATCAGCCAGTAGGCCGCAATTCGCATCGAGAGGTCTGGGTGTCTCTGCTTCAGCGTGACCAGCGCGTCCCACGCTTCCTCGTCCATGGCCATCTCTACAACGCCCGTGTAGCCCGCTGCGTTGTACTCTTTGATCGCGGCAACGATGGCCTGGATTCTCTCCTCTTTCGGGGCGGAGGCTGCTTGGTATGGCCAGATGACGGACATCATGGCCCCCTCGTCCAGGACACCAGTCGGCCTCCCCTCGGCATCGCGATGAATGCTCCCACCGGGTGGATCTGCCATCTCAGCGGCTCCGAGCTCTTCCAGCGCTGCCGAGTTGCACCAGCACGAGTGCTGAGAACTCGCGTCGATGAAAATCGGCCTTGGATCGATGTCGTCGAGGAGGGCGGCGCTGACGCCGTCAGGTGTCATTGAGTGCATCCAGTTCTTGCACAGGATGGTGGACACGTTGGGATTCGCGAGTGCGTAATCTTTGATCGTAGATCGGATGTCGTCCACTGTTTTGCATTTGACGAGATCCAGTTTGCGGAGCGACTGGCCCAGCAGCAAAAGGTGCATGTGGCCGTCGATGAAGCCTGGGAGTACGATGCTTTGCTCGAGATCGCGAACGTCGACTTGCGTGGTCTCTTTTGGCATCACCTCGCTGCGAGACCCGATGGCGCTGATTTTGCCATCGTTGACAAGCATGCTATCTGCAAAAGTCGCTTCACCAAGGAGTCCCATCCCGGTCTTGACCAAGATACGGCCATTGCAAAAGACTGTGCTTGCGGTCATTCTCTCTCAATCGCGAGAAGCTGGAAACTCTCTTCAGAATGAAAAGCTATGTCTCCAGTGTTAGCGAGCAACTTGCGGTAAAACCGGACGAAAGCTACCAGTTTAAATGATGATGTCGGCTGTGTGTGTTTCAAAAAATGCTGAAAATCGCTGCGTAAGCTCTTGTCAAAAGAATGAAACTGTTGTTAAAAGACGAAGAGGCTCTCTGTCAGGGCGTACACCACAGTAATAGTTATCATGCTTCTTATCTCAAATTTCCTGGAGCATTGGGTAATGTTATCATCGCTTCGACCTTACTTCCCAGTCCAGTAGAAAGCGACTATTCCGTGTTGAGCTTCTAGATGGGGCAAACAATGGATCGGAATCTCTTCGAGTTTCCTTCCTAGCCTAAACACGGACCCATAAAGCCAACCGACTTCGGCGCGTGTCTTCGAGTGTCCGTCTTGCTGAAGTGTTGATTGCTGACGTCGAAAACGTTGCGATATAAAGAGTTGGCTTATCGACCTTTCTCTACCACTTCATTGTGTGTCATCTTTCATTGCTCTTGTCTACATACGGAGAGCAGTTTGTCATGCCATGAGACAGCGAACAATATTATTAGTCACACACTTCCCGACGAGCGTCATCTCCTTGTTACTCACCTGTGATTCTTGTCTAACTGCCATCAACCGCCAAACTCTAAGAAACAAGATGATGGCCAGCGGCCGACTTCAATGTCCACATCGGCCTCCGCGGACGTGGAAGACCGGGCCAACGTGTCTCCCGAGCTTCCGGCCTGGATGACTTCTTTGACGGATGTATCCTGCCCAAGCTAGTCGCTTTTCAATAAGAAGACGACGATTGAGCTGATCGCGTGTTGTCACCATCTCATTGCAACTCTTCAGTAAAAAGAAACAACATGGCCTCCAGCGGAGAATACACCCCAGCAAAAATGCTGCAAATCGTAGCGACAGACGTTCGCACACCCCTGCAGCAATCCGACGTCGTCGTGATTCTCGCAAAACCCCCTTTTATATCCGTCCCTAGGCTTGGAAATTACCTATAGGTACCTAGCTAGGTAATACTTCTTAGAGCCTATAGGTAGTAGTAGGTACTTATTAGGTCTATAAATAAGATATAGGTATAAGTAAAAAAATAATACTACCTATAAGTAATAATAAGTTACTTATAACTACTTATTTTATAAATTAAATAATACTAAGTAATTTAATATTACTTATAGAAGTATTTTTAAAAAATAAAAAGAAGAAATTTATTTTAGAATAAAAAATAAAATAATAGTTAGAATAATAATAATTATTATAATTTAAATAGAGATAGATATAAATAATT
>QAPF01000405.1:0-33827 GCA_004367935.1 Colletotrichum sidae | reverse complement strand
TAGGTAAATTAATAGTTAAGTTATTACTATAGATAATTATGAAATTAGGAGAAATATAATATAATAAAAGTAGTTTTCTTAATATAAAGACTTATTTAAAATATTTGTAATAATAATAGTTAAATAGAGGGAGAAATAGTAATTTGATTAATAGTATAATTAACTATTTCTAACTATTATTTATAGAGATATTAAGATTGTTATATAGAGGGTTTATTTTGGAGTTCTAGCTATACTACTAGAGTTCTAGTTGTAACTATAGTATATAGGTTACTATAGCTATAGTATATAAGGCGTTATAACTATAGTATATATACCTTAGTATAACGTATAAGCTATTATAGCTATAATATATGCTATAGTATATAATGTATTATAAATATAGCGTATAGGCTAAAGTGTAGTATATATTATAGCATAGCTATAGCGTATTAGCTACTGTAGCCATAGCGTATGTAGCTTGAACTGCTTCTAGTATTTTGTAAAAGAGTAAACCTCTATGTCTTTATCTTATTTACTTAAGAACCACTAGGGGTAAAAAGGTAAAGTAAGTATGTATTTATAGAGCGATTTTTATACGATCTATTCAAATATAAATATCGTACTACTTCTTATTACTTCTATTAGAATAATAAAAATAGAAGTTCTTTATATATTAGAATAAATCTAACAATTTATAGTTAAATAAGCTTAGGTTTAGTTTTCTATATATGTAGAATTTAGTTTTATTTACTATCTAGATAATATTGGGTAAAATATAGTTTTCTATTAGTTATATATAAAATTTAGTGGAGTAAAGCTTCTAAGATATAATATTATATAATGGGTAATTAACTAATTAATATAAAGAATAATAGAAAGTATTAGAATTCTTTAGAATATTCCTATAGGTAGTAATTCTATAATTTAATTGTTTCGATAGTAGTTATAATATATTTTAAATTCTTTTTATTAGAAGATTGATAAATTGATATATAAATTGGTAAGATAAGATATTATAGTAAGTAGTAGTTTCTAGGTAGTTATTATAATAAGTACTTCTAACTTATATTAAAATACTTCAGTAATTCTTAAAATAATATCTATTAGGATACTAGCTCCTAGGGTTAATAATGTTATTATACTTCTACTAATAGTTAATTATTAGAAGAAGTTTCTTTTCCTATTTCTAAGGCTTTTGAATAAATAGAAGGAATACTAAGTATAGGTTTAATAAATAAAGGTTGAATTTAAAATGAATTATCATTCCTTTAATAATAATTAGGAATACTAGTATTTAATTTATTCTTATTTGAATTTTAGTCTTTAGTAGGTAATTAAGACTTTCTATATTATTAGAGGATTATAGAATTCTTATAATTTAAATAATTTTATAAATTATTGTAATAGGATTTATTTAGATTTAAATAGTTAGTTTTATGTTATTATTTAATTATAAAGTTTTAATATAAAGAAAAAAAGTATCTAATTATTTGTTTGTTTTGAATTAAGAAGATTCTGGTTAATACTAGAGGGTATATATAGTTAGAAATAATCTAGATCTCTTTATTAGAAATTATACTACTTTTCTATTTTAAGGAACTACTTATTATAATTAATTTTCTTATTAAATCTAGATTTTAATCATTAAAGATCTAAGATGTAGTTTAGAAATTTAAGTATATGAAAAGGATTTTTATTTATTATTAGTTAGTTTACTAGAAACTTAATATTTATAATATAGAAGGTAATATTATAATAACTGAAGTAATTAAAAAATAATAATAATATTAAAATTCTAATAGTTTTTCTTCTATTCCTAAGGAGTATTTTAAGGATTATTAGGATATTTATTAATATTATAAGTATAATAAGGAAGGTTATATTTATAGAAATTATATAGTATAAGAATATAAAAAGGTTATTATTAAGGTTGTAAAAGCTATAATTGTTATGAATTATATTAGGAATAACTAGGAGGATAGTATTTGTCTATTTAGTAATAGTAAGGATTTAGAAAAAGAGTAGTTTTAGAATAAAGTTAGATTTTAAAGTTAATAGAAATAGAAGTAATAGGATAGGTAAAATAATAGGAAAAAAGAATTAGTAAGTAATTAGTAGTTAGTTAGTATTAAAATTAGAATTGATAGAAATTATTCTATTAATATATTTATTAATATAAACTATAATATTTATATTACTATTAATATTTCTTTTGTAAAAAAACTTTATCTCTTATTAATTGATAAGTTAAAGAGATAGATAAGAAGATATATTATTAAGTTGTTATTTAGTGATATTTAGGGGGTAGTTTCTTTAATATTAGAAATTGGTAGTTATATATAGAAGATTTATAATTATATTATAAAGGGTTTTTAATTATTTTTATATTTTAAATAGCTATAAATAGAAGATAAGTATATTATATATAGTATTAGGGTTGAATACATAGTTTATAAGAAAAGTAGTATAATAACTTATTTAGAGTATTAAGATAAATTAGTAAGATTTAAAGAGATTTAATTAGTCTGCCTACTTAATACTAACTTGTTTATATTTATCTATTAGTATATTATATAACATATTAGTAAGATATTAAGTTTTTATCAAGTTATATCTATTAGTTTAATAGATATTAAGAAAGTATTAGTCCTAAAGGTAGAAGTAGGCTTAAGGGATTATATTTCTATAAGTATTTTAAAAGGATTTTGAGATTTCTTTTATTTAAATATAATATACTAATTGCCTTTTAATTAACTAAAGATAGATAATTATATTCTACTAATTCTTAATAATAAGAAGTAGTAATCTGACTTCTTATAGGAATTGTTTTATAATATGTTATAAGAGGAATCTTTGATACTTAAGAAGATTTTAAAAGATTTATTTAATAAGAGGTTTATTAAAATAAGTAGTTCTTCTATTAGTATTTTAATTCTTCTTATAAGGAAATTAAATAGAAAATGATATTTTATATAGATTATAGAATTCTTAATATAATTATAAAGAAAGATTATAATCCCTTGTTTTTATATTAGAAATACTTTAGAAAGTTATTATAATTTATTAGTATGTTAAGTTTGATATTATTATTATATTCTATAAGATTAGGATTAATAAGGTAGATTAAGAGAAGATAGCTTTCTAAATAAATTATAATTTCTTTAAATAAATAGTATGCTTTCTTAGGTTTATTAGTATTCTTATTATATTTTAATAGTATGTTGATAGTTATTTATAGTAGTTTTTTAGATAACTTTATTATAATATATATTAATAATATCTTTATTTATATTAGTAGTATAAATTAGGAGTATAAAGAGAAGGTCTATTACATATTTAGCTAGTTTATTAATATAAGTTTTATATTAGATTTTAAAAAGTATGAGCTTTCTATTATTATAATTAAATATAGTAGGTTTATTATATCGGCTAGAAAGGGTTTCTTATGTGATTTAGAGAAGTTAGAAGTTATTACTAATTAGTTGCTTTTTAAATTACTAGAGGGTATTTATAATTCCTCTAGATTTATAAATTACTCTAAGGTTTTTATATTATAATATAATATTATTATAAAATCTCTAAAGTATTTAATGTAGAAATATATATTTTTAACTAGAGATTGGAATAATAGGAGGTTCTCTTTATATTGAAATATTCCTTTATCATAGAATTAGTCTTATAGATATTTAATTTTAATATTTCAATTATAGTAGAAACTAATTGTTCTGGATTTATCTTAAGTAGTATGTTAATTTAAAGTAATAGAGTTAGAATGTAGTATTTAGGAGTCTTCTATCTTTAATATTTAAATTTTATCGAGTTTAATTATTTAATTTATAATAAGAAATTCTTTATAGTATTAACTTATTTATGAGTATAGAAAATAGAGCTATAGAATATTGAGAAGTTTAAAGTTCTTACTAATTATAAGAGTTTTAGATATTTTATAAAGAAGTAGTAGTTTATAGAGAGGTAGAGTTAGTAAGTGGAAGAGTTATTTTAATATAATTTCTATTTTAAATATTAACTAGATATTCAAATAGTAGTCTTTAATACTTTTCAAGAGGAAGTAAAACACTTCTAAAGAATAAGATAATAAGAAATAATAGGAGTAAGTAATATAAATTATTTTAAATATTACTATTTTTATAGGATTTTAAGTGGGATATATAGGTATTATTAATATGTAGTTTTTTTAGGGGAGATTAGATGTATAGGAGATATAAGATTATATTATTAAGAGGGACTTTTTATATTAATAAGTTTTTATAGTAGTTTAATAGGAGAAGTATAACTTTCCTTCTAATTTTTATATTAAGGTTTAGATTTTTAAATATATTTATGATATAATAGGGTGGTTTAGTTTTTAGAAACAGATTTTAGGTATTAGGTAGTAAAGGTAGAAATAGCTTCCTTAATAAATATAGGATTAGATTGATATAGGAGTTATATAATTCTTCTTCTATAAGGTATTTAAAGTCTAATAATATATTAGAAATTATAAGCTATTAGTTCTATTGGCTTTGATAGCTTTAGAATATTTACTAATTTATATATAATTATAATATATATAAGGGTATTTATATCTAGAAGTACGTAAAGAAGGAATTCTTAAAGCCTTTTTTAGTATTTAATTAGTTATGATCTGATTTATTAATATATTTTATTACTAACTTATTTTTATATAAAAGATTAAACAGTTTTTGACTTTATATAGACAATATTAAGCTTCTAGCTAGGACCTATATTCCAACCTACTTTATACTAATAGCTATAGCTATAGTTACTTCAGGTTTTTAAATTACAATATAGTTAACCTTAGGTTATACTTTTCCTACTATTAGCTAATAATAACTTCTATAAAATAAGTAGACTTCAATATATATATCTTTTCAGATAGTACTTAATAGACTACTTCTAAGATATATTTAAAGTATTTAGAGTTATCTTTTAATATCCTACTTTTAGATACTAGATTCTTCTTTATTACTTTAATTTTGTTTTTTTAATTCTACTAATAGCTTCATCTTCTAATAATATATTAAAGCTAAATATAGTTATAATTATCTTAAGAAGATTAAAGAGGATAATAAAATTACTTTTATATAAAACTAGCTTCTTTAGGCTTTTATAAAAATAGTTAGAATTCTTATAATTATTAATAATTTTTATAAAGTTGATATTTATATTGAAGTTATAGGGGTTAAATATAATAATAGTAGCTAGAGGTATTCTTATTATTATTATTAGTAGTAGTATTATTATAAGATAGTTAGCTAGTCTATAGCAGTCTATTACTCTCTTTTATATCTATAGTTAGTATTATTAAGATATATTAGTAGTATTATATCTAGCTAGTATAAATTAATATTATAAGTACTACTATAGTAAGTTTAATATTTTAAAGTTATTACTAACTATTATAAAACTTATACTAATAAGTTTAAATACTTAGTTATTATTCTATTACCTATTAGTTCTTACTTCTAGATTAGAGTTAGGTTTAAACTAGTAGTTATACTACTAGGTCTTTTTAACTATATTTACCTATAGAGATATATATAAGCTATAGTATATAACTAGATATTTTCCTATTAAAGAGATTATTTACTAGGCATTATATGAAGCTACCTATTAAACAGGGGGGCTAAATATATAAAACTCTATATAAAAAATTAAAATAGTGACTATTTCTAAATTATTATAAACTGATTAGATTAAATTCTTATATTAGAAGAAATAGATATTATAGAGGTAGAAGTATATACTTAGTAGTTTCTTAGTTATTATTATAGGTTTTATAGTATACTATATTCTATTATAAGTAATAGAAGTTCTAATTAGATAAGTTATTTTTAAAAGAAGTTCTATTGTCTAATAAGTATTATATATCTATTAAGTATTAATTATTACTCATAGATAGATAGAACTATAGAGTAATATCATTAGGAGATTTAAATAGTCTTAAGGGTATTTATATATTAGTTATAAGATAATTCAAGTAACTTATTACTTATTATATAGTTAGCTTTTTAGAATTAGTAGTATAATACTATAGAAATAATACTTTTTTATAGATTATAGTTATTATATTAATTTTATTTTAGTAGTTGAAAAAGTAGTAGTAATATTTAGTAGTAATAAGAGTATTATTTACTAATTAGTTATATTAAAGGCTAGCTATAAGAGATACTTTAGTAGTATCTTAATAGTATTATAATAAATTTGAAGAGTTTATACTTAAGGTGAAAACTCTTTATTAGATTATAGGAGTAGTAGTTATATAGAACTCTAATAATAATATTTTATATAAACCCTAAGGCTTAAATCTATAATATACTTCCTACTATCTTCCCGCTTTATTATTATAGTAATATCTAATATTAATAGCTTTAACAATATACTAATAATATCTAGTTACCTAAGTCAACCTAACTAATTAGAAAAATCTATTTAAGATATTTCCCCTAAGTATTATTAATATTAGATAGTCCTACTGATAAGAAGATTAAGATATTACTAATATTAAATAGTTTTACTAATAAGAAAATTCATATTGTATTTTTTGAGTAATTATATATTACATTCTTCTTATTACTAATCTATAAGAAGTTTTTTTCTTCTTTTTTTATATAAACTTATCTTTCTTTCCTTAGAATTATATGTTTCTTATTTTATATTTATTATAATACTATTATTTTACTACCTTTCTCCTTATATTCCTTCTTCCTATATTTTTTCTAATATTATATTTATTATCCTTAATAATAATTCTTCTTACTACTATATTTCTATTAAGCCTACTATTTATATTTATAGTAGTTATATTATTAAAAGTAATTCTAATAATAAGAAGAACTAGCCTTCTCATATAATTATTTCTATTTATTTTAATTATTATTCTAAGTGTAATAGGAGTAACCTGTTTTAGCCTTATATATTGAGTTATAACTAATCTTACTATAAATATCTAAAGTTAAAAAATAAATATAAATAGAGCTCTTACTTCTTTACTATTAGTCTTAAACTATATACTACTAGCTATTAAGTTAATTATCTAATTATATATAGTAAATATATAATTACTCCTATATTTGTTACTACTAATAAGAAAGATACTAATAAGAGCTATTATACTTCTATCTTTTTATTAGAATTCTGTACTATAGTATAATATTATAATAACTATTTCTATTATACTTAATAAGTACTCCTAGCTTATATTACTATTATACTTATTATTCTTTTATATATATTAAAAACACTTTTATACTTACTCCTATTTTTACTTTTTAATAAGTCTTTATTAGCCTTAGTGGTATTATATAAATAATAGTAAGTTCCTTCTTTCTCTCTTCTTATTTTTATTATATTAATTTCTCTATAATAAAACATTACAAGATATTCTATAAGTTATATTATATCCTACTAATACTATAGCTATATCTTTAGCTTTATTAATATTAGTTTATCTTTCTATTACTACTATATAATTACTAGTTCTTATTAAGATTAATAATATCCTACTTTTAAATAAATACTACTTATTACTATCCTTAATAATAAAAAGGAAGAAGAAGAAAATAATAATAAGAGAAAAGAGAATTTCTAGGAGTATAAGGGAGAATAAGATAATGCTAATTCTTTTACTTAATTTATTTATTTAGTATTTAAAGAGTAAGCTTTATAATAATTTATATATATTTCTTATAAGTTATTATATTATCCTATTTATAACTTATATAACCTTTTATTACTAATAGATTAATATTAATCTATTACTCTTTCTAATACTTCTATATTATAATTTAAATTATAAGATAGCTTTATTATTAACAAGGCTTTCCAAAAGCTTTTATATTAAAATATTATTATTTTTCTATTTAACTAGTATATTATAATTATAACTTTATCCTAAGGTGTTTCTTACTACTAATATTTCTTTAATTTTATATTTTTTATAAGTCTTATTATCTTCTCTAGTAAAGATTAAAATAAGATTAAGATATATATTTATATATTATTAATATAGTAATAAGCTATCTTCTATCTATTTAATAAGATTAATATAGAATATGAAATAGATACTTATAAGGATATTTAATATAATATTCAGTAGGTTTAATATATTAATAATTTAGTATTTAGAAACTACTTAGTGAAACTTCTTATTTAACTAATTTATTTTAATATATTATAGTAATAGTTATATCTTATTTCTAATTTAGACCTTCTTAGCTATCTATTATATCTTATTAATACCTATTTTATTATATTACTATATATTTATATTATTACTATTTAAATTATAGTAATATTATCTTCAAAATAAGATAGAAATACTAAAGTTTATTTTAAGTTAGAATGAGTAGTTTATTCTACTACTTAAGAATATAAAATAGGTATAATATTAAACCTATTTAGAAGCCTAGTAAGACTAATTTTAATAACTAAAGAATCCTTATTATTTAATATTAATTAGTATATAGTAATATAAGTTAGTTAGTCTAATTATTAGAAGGCGATATATATTTATAAGAATATTTAAATTTTAAGTATTACTTTTTCTATCTTACTATATATCTAGAGGTAAAATTATATTAATAATAATTATTATATTCTATTTAACTAATATGGTGTTATTTAAAAATTATTAGTTTAATTTAAATTATAATTAGTAATAATTAATATAAAGAAGCTATAGAATTACTACTAAGTATTTTAGAATCTCTCTATATAAACTTTAATAGTTATATATATTATAACTTCTAATTAGATATATTTAGATAGTTAATTTATAATTACTATTAAGAACCTTAAGTTTTTTTCTCAAGTAGATAGTAGTTTTGTTATAAGATTAATAGAAATCTATAATTAAAACCTATTAGGAATTAGTAAGAATCATAATAAGCCTTAGTGATATTTATAATCTTGATATAAATATTAATAACTATTGTATATTTAGATAAAATATTTAATATTTCTTAATATATTATCTTAATGTTAGTCTTATAATAATACTATAAATATTAAGTGAATATTGGAGTAGTTTAAGACTAAGGAGTTATAGACTATCTATAAGATTATAATTATTAATAGCTTATATTTAGAGATTTAGACTTAACTTCTATATAGTAAAATATTATTCCTTCTTATTATATAATTAATTATTTATATTTATATTAAGACTTCTAGTAGGAATATTCTTACTATTTAGTAGATAATTTCTAGGTGAATTTCATGTATTAGTATTATTATAATTACCTAGTTCTATGATATTAGTAATATAGTATTTTAGAATATAATATATATATCTAGTAGTTTACTAATAGTATACTAATAGGTATTTTCTATTTTTATAGCTTTCTCTTAATATCTTTCTATCTCTATATTATAAATTAAAAATACTATAGAAAGCCTACTTTTATTTTTAGAATTAATTTAAAGAAATTAAACAATTTATATTAGAAACTTTAGCTTTATTATATTTTCCCAATCCTATTAAGAGAAAGTATTAAGGCGTTTTATAAAATAACCTTAATAGTATTTTAAAATAAAACTAAATTCTAATAAGGTTTCTATCTATCTAGCTTATTATTTTAAAATAAATCTAAAACTTATGAAGTATTCTAAAGCTTTATAGTTAGATAGAATAATAAATAGCTTTATTATACTTTATAATTCTACTAATTATATTTTTAAATATAATATAACTACTAGTAGTCTTTTATTATAAATAGTATAATTCTATTAAACCAAAGTAAGTCTAGTTAAATAATAAGTAATTAGTTATAATATATTATTTCTATCTTCTTATAAGAAGTAGCTATTCAATACTACTTTTGAATTATCTTTTTTTACTATTATATATTACTTTAGATCCTATTAAATTATAACTAGCTTTAAAATATATATAAAGTTAAGTATTTTAGATACTTATTAATATATAACATTTTAATAAAATAGTATTTCTTTTTATTTTAACTATATAAAGAGTTCTATTAGACTAGAGAAATACTTAATTAACTTATAATAGAAGTTTATTAAATTAAAGAAACTCTAGATATTATAAATATTCTTTAAGACTTCTTATTCTTATACAACTTTAATTTTTCTAAAGTTATAATAAATACCTTTTCCTATTCTAATAATAAAACCTAAATACTTAATTCATTTTATAGAGAATTTATACTTCTCTAGATCTAAATATAAATTAGCCCCTTATACCTATTTAAAAACTTATTTAACCTTACTTTTATAGTTTCTTTTCAAACTATAACTATAGATAAAGATATTATCTAAATAAACTATAGTATAATTATTAAGAATACTTCAAAGTATATTATTAACATAGTATTAGAATGTTATAAGTATACTTATTAGTTTAAAACGAGTAATAAGTTACTTCAATAAGTTGAAATATATCTAAAAAGTAGTCTTATATTTATCTCTTTTTATAATCTAGATCCTATAAAAACTGTATAAATTTTAATTTTTATAAATCATATTACTTTAAATGATAAGTATAAAGTCTTTTGAATTGATAGTAAGAAGTATTAATTATAAGTACTAATAGTATTAAAAACATAATAATTTATATAAAACTACTATTCTCCCCTAAGCTTTGTAATAAAAAAGATGGATACTTTAATTATAAATAAGTTTATCTAGATTTAACCCCTATCTATTAGATCTATAACTTAGTATTAGATCTTTAGGAAGTATTCTTTTAGTATATTATAGAATAATCTTTATAGTAAGTTTAACCTAGTTCTATTTAAGTTTTTCTTTAGATAAATATAATAGTTAAAAGACTTCTAGTCTAATAAGATAGAAAGCTAGAAGTTTTATCTTTATTAAATAAGTCTATAAAAAAGCAGAAATAACTAGTAATATAAGTATTAGTTATTCTAATATAACTAGGAGTATAGCTACTAGAGTTATATCAATTTATGTTAAATTAATTACTAACTATTTATATGCCTCTTCTTTTAAACTAGAAGATATAATACTTAGTAGTTTAATAAGATCTATAAATCTATTAATAGATATTTCTTTTAGTATATTACTAATAGTTTAAATAGTTAGGCTACTAATTTTATCTATTCTTAACTTATTCTTTATAAGATTTAAAATAACCTTTCTATATTATAACTATAGTTTTTAAAAGATAGTAAGGTGTATTATTCTTAAGATTATATAGAATAAGGCTTTAGATATCTAATTATTTGAATTAATATATATTTTAGTTATTATAATAATATGAGTTTCCTAATTAATATTTAGAATAGTATTTAACTAGTATAATTATAATAACATGAATAATATAAAGTTCTACTGTTCTATAAACTCCTTACTAATTCTCTATAATAATTATAACTACTATTAATCTAAACAGAAATAAAAGACTCAATATTTATTAATATAGAAATTAAAAGAGTAGCTTATTTATTTATCTCTATACCTTTTTACTCTTATCTATTACTATAGTATTATTATTAGTAATTATACTAATTTACTTCTTAAGGAGTTTCTTCTAGGGGGCTGGGGTTTTTCCTTATTATCTATAATCTTTTTATCTAATTATAAAGTTTAAATATTAGTATTAGAAGATATTAGTAAGTAGGTAGGGCGCAGCTTATATTTAGTAATAAAATAGTCTTTAGTATTATAATATATATAAATGCTAGTTTATATATATACCTATATAACTAAAGAATATACTTAATAGGTTCTATATATACTTATAGTAGGAATTAGCTAAGGCTTACTAATTATAACTATTTATCTATTTAGTTATTTATAGTAGGAAGGAGTAGTATTATAGTAGTATTATATTAGTATTAGGGAAGTTTAGGCTGCTTTTATATTTATTATCTATATGTTTTTATTTTAATTAACTACTAGTTCTAGTTAAAATAGAAGCTATAGTTTATTATAATTCTATAACTTTAGATTAAAAATCTTAAGGTTTATTATAATTATATAGTAGTATTAAACTATAATATAGTAATCTATCTAATTAATATTATAACTAATAGTAATTATATAAATTTAATAGAAGAAAGCTAGTTAGAAGTAGTTTAACTATATATCTCCTATTTAGGAGTATCCCCCTATTTATCTTATAGTTAGTTTATATAGTTAAACTACTTCTAACTAGCTTTCTTCTATTAAATTTATATAATTACTATTAGTTATAATATTAATAGAAGAAAGCTAGTTAGAAGTAGTTTAACTATATATCTCCTATTTAGGAGTATCCCCCTATTTATCTTATAGTTAGTTTAAACTTAATAAAAAACTTAGTAAATATCTATTTAGACTTCTAATAGAAGTAGTAAGTCTTCTTAAGAGTCTAAGTATTATAATAGGGGTTTTTATAATATTTAGTAAGATATTAGAGTAATATATTAATATCTTAAATCTATTAAAGCTCTTATATAATATAAAAGTTACTAATTTATATTTAGACTTTAAGTAATAGGTTAATCTATAGGAATTACTAGAAGTTTTCTAGTTTCTTAATAAAGATTTAATTAACTTCTAATTTATACTATATAGTTATCTTTTATATAGCAAAGTAGAAAGTATTACTATTAAAAGAAGTATTAATAAGGAATAGTTTCTATTTTATAGAGGGTATTTATATTACTTATAAGACTATTTTATAGTCTTATAAGAATTATATAAGGGTTTTTTAGAAAGATTAGTTTTTATATTCTACTAAGTTAGTCTACTATTATTTTATTAGAGTTCTTACTAGGGGTTTTATTATATTAATATTTACTATTATTCTTTACTATTTTCTATTTCTTTTATATAGTCTACTATTTATTATTAAGTTAGATTTAAATAGGAAGTTTATTAATATTAGAAGCTAGTTATAAGAAATACTTTAGTAATACCTTAATAGTATTATGATAAATTTAAAAAATTTATACTTAAGGTGAAAACTCTTTACTTGACTATAGGTGTAGTAGTTATATAGAGTCCTAATAGTAATATCTTATATAAACCTTAAGGCTTAGGTCTATAATAAGTTAAGAAGATATAGTTAGTAATAATATATATTTATATTAAAATAGTAGTAGCTTAGTAGAAATTAGAAGTTTAAGTAAATAGGATTTAATCTCTTATTAATTAGTATTAAGTTAGTAATAAAGTATCGCTGAATATTTCTAATTATAAGTTGTTGAAACTAAGTTAGAAGTTGGTTTAATTGTATTATAAGTATATAATAACAAAAATCTTATTACTATATATTATTAAGTTAGATATATTAAGGTTTATCTCTTTATAGTTTTATATAGATATCTTCAAGAGAGTTATTATTAGTCTTCTATTTAAATAGATAGTTATTAATAATTAATTATTACTACTAATGAATAATAATAGAGAAATTGACTAGTTAGTTGAAAATATTCTTATTCTAAAGATATATTAAATAAGTAGAAGGTATTCCTAAGAGGTTTTTCTTTAGTAAGAAGGATATATAGATTTTATATAAAGGTTAATTAATATTATTATAGATATAGTAGTATTAGAATATTATAAGGGGGTATATAGATTAATAATAAATAATAATAATAACCTAACTTATAACTTATAGCTAAATAGTAGTTAGGAGGGAAGGGAGTATTATTATAAATTATATTTAAATAACTAGTTAGAATTATACTTAAGTATTTAATATTAATCTTTCTATCTAAATAGGGCTTTAGTAAGTTTTAAGTAGTATTATATATATAGATTCTTCCAGGTTCTTATAAAGGTTTCTCTTTTACCCCTTAGTTCTAAATAAGTAGTATTTTGTGCTACTTATAGTGAAATAAGCCTAGGTCTAGCCTTTTATATATATATTAGTATTTCTATAATAATAATTTTTTTTATTATATATATCAGCCTGTTATCTCTAGGATACTAAAGCTTTCATACTAACCGAGGAATGCTTACTCATATATACTATAATATATAGGCTCTTTGGTTTTCAGTATGCATATGACCTCGTTGGTTGGCCAAACGAAGAAGGTACGTACCGCTCAAGTGAAAAAATTGAAGCGGCCCATGCCAAAGCCATTCACACCGCGCAGCCACCAGAGATCCGCAGCTCGCCCAACGCCGATGGAGTCAGCTCAACCGTCCAATCCCTTCTCTTCACCCTTTCATCCACCCATTACACCGCGCCTCAACAACGCGTTTACACCCCCATCGCCTCGTCCACTCGGTTTCTGTCAGCGTTGCCGTTGCTTCTTGTTCATTGTCGCCGCCCACCATGCTATCTAGCCGCTTGATACCGCGATTCGCTGCCAATTCGGCATTCAGGAAACACACGTCGTAAGAATATCTCAGCTTTACCCGCTCCAGTTGCAAATGAGATGCTACTGAGGGGACCGACCTGACTTGGCCACAATTGCAGTCTCCCCTCTGTCGTGTCGCCGTTCCAGCTTCGAAGATGGACCCGCGCCTACGCATCTGCCTCTGGTATGTCTTTCCCCTGCGCCACTTCGCACGAAAGTCCATTACGACATCCCAACTGCATATCTTCGCCCTCACGCAATATCTGACTGTTGCAATATATGTAGAGGAAAAAGACCTCGTCATCATTGGAGGTGGCGTCGCCGGCTATGTCGCCGCCATCAAGGCTGGCCAAGAAGGTCTGAAGGTACTCGCAGCGCCTAGCCTTGCTTTTCAGCGACGATAAATACAGATGGATTGACTGGGCTCTAGGTGGCTTGCATCGAAAAGAGAGGCACGCTGGGAGGCACATGTCTCAATGTTGGCTGCATCCCCTCCAAGGCTCTTCTCAATAACTCTCACCTCTACCATACAATCAAGCACGACACCAAGAACAGAGGTATTGATGTCGCCGATGTCAAGCTCAACTTGGAGCAGTTCATGAAGGCCAAAGATACGGCTGTTGGGGGTCTGACGAAGGGAGTCGAGTTTCTTTTCAAGAAGAATGGTGTCGAATACATCAAGGGTTCTGGCTCGTTTGTCAACGAACACGTGGTCAAGGTTGATCTCACTGAAGGCGGCGAGGCGTCCATTCGGGGAAAGAACATTTTGATCGCCACTGGTAGCGAGGCTACTCCTTTTCCCGGCCTGGAGATCGACGAGACGCGTGTGGTTACCAGCACTGGCGCCTTGTCACTGGGTAAGATCCCCGAGTCGCTGGTGGTCATTGGTGGCGGTATTATCGGTTTGGAGATGGCATCAGTCTGGTCCAGACTGGGGACCAAAGTCACCGTTGTCGAGTTTCTGAACCAGATCGGCGGGCCTGGTATGGACGCTGAGATCTCGAAGAGCGCCCAGAAGATTCTCAAGAAGCAGGGCATCAACTTCAAGACCAGCACCAAGGTTATCAGCGGCGATAAGAGTGGCGAGAACGTAAGGTTGGACGTCGATGCTGCCAAGGGTGGCAAGGCCGAGACGGTATGTACTAGATCCTGAGCTCGACGACAGCAGGATCGCTGATCTTTCCAAATAGCTCGAGGCTGAGGTGGTTCTGGTTGCCATTGGCCGCAGGCCGTACACTGGGGGTCTGGGCCTTGAAAACATCGGTCTCCATGTCGACGAGCGAGGCCGAGTCGTGATTGACTCCGAATACCGCACCAAGATCCCTCACATTCGCTGCGTTGGCGACGCCACATTCGGTCCTATGCTGGCGCACAAGGCTGAGGAAGAAGCTGTCGCTGTGGTTGAGTACATCAAAAAGGGTCACGGACACGTCAACTACGGCGTCATTCCCTCAGTCATGTACACCTACCCGGAAGTGGCCTGGGTTGGACAGAGTGAACAGGATCTGAAGGCTTTGAACGTGCCCTATCGAACAGGCTCGTTCCCCTTCAGCGCCAACTCTCGTGCGAAGACAAACATGGACACCGAGGGTATGGTAAAGATGCTTGCCGACCCCGAGACGGACAGGCTCCTGGGCGTTCACATCATCGGGCCTAACGCTGGCGAAATGATTGCCGAGGCAACCTTGGCGCTGGAGTACGGCGCCTCGAGTGAGGATATTGCCCGCACATGCCACGCTCATCCGACTCTCGCTGAGGCGTTCAAGGAAGCAGCTATGGCTACTTACTCCAAGCCTATCCATATGTAAAGACACTGAGATAGGAAGCTATTGTATTATATTTGACTTTATAAAATTGTAATATATCCTAAGATATAATTGCACAAACAATTAGGATAGAATATATTATATTTTTTATGATTTATTAGACTTCTATAATTGTTAGTTTATCTAGAGGGTAATACACGCTGTACACAATCTTACTATACAGGTATAAAGTAGTATTCTAGTTATTTATTATTATTATTATTATTATATTATATAATGCGTAGGCATATATGTAGAAATAGAGCCTATATAGCCTATATAGCTATATAGCTAGTATTAACTATAGAATATATATAAGCTATATGGGCTAACTATTTACTTAATAGTACTATAATATAGCAGCTTATAATAGATGAACTAATACTAGCGACTTTTTATTTATATTATAATAACGTCATCTAATTATAAAAGACCTAAATAACTAGCTATTAAATTTTTTTTTTTCAATAGCCTTCTTTACTACTAAACCTATTACCTATCTATCCTTCTATATAATTATAGTAATTATATTGATTGCTAAGATTTCTTCAAACTACTATTAGAGATTAAAAGGGTATAAAGCTTTTTTTAAACTTAGAGTTATATAGCTATATAGTTTTATGAGCTATATAACTATAAAGCTATATAGCTATAAGATCTATATAGCTATATAATTATAAAAATATTACCTCAAGAAGGTAGTAATATTATATACCTTTTAGTAGTCTTTAGAATTACTTTTAGAAGTTATAAGAGAAAGTTCTTACTATAAGCTATACTTTAAGAAGTTAATATAACTATAGCTCTTATAAAGCCTTAAAAGCTATAGGAGAAAGTAGTTATTATATAGTATTACTATAAGAAGCTAATATAGCTATTTAACCCTTAGGGAACCTTAAGAGCTATAGGAGAAAGCTTTTATTATTTTAAACTATATAGAAAGATCTCAAGAAGCTATATAAATATTTAAATATATCTACTAAACACGTTCTATTTAACTATACTAAAAGTCTAACCTAATAGAACTATAAAGAATACCTTATTTTAATTAAAATAAAGATATATAGTTAACTCCTTAATAGTAGGATCTATAAGAAGTTTAATATATAGCTTAAAGCTTTGGTAGGAATTAGAGAGGTTCTAAAATATCTATAAGAAGCTAGAAATACTATAAACTCTAGTAACTAAAGAAGAATTATAAGACTTAAGAAGGTTATTATATTTACTAAATATATTCTAATTAGTAGTATTAAAAATCCTAAATAAAAAAGCTTCTCACTTTTAAACCTACTACTAGAAATCCTTAATATATTATAAGAAGTACTTTATTTCAAACTATAGTAAGAATATATAATTAACTCCTTAATAATAAGATCTATAAGAAGTTAATATATAATTCAGAAGTTTCCAATAGAATTTTAAAGTAGGAAGTAGTTTGAAGTGTTTAAGTAGAATAATCTTATAATCTTTTATTTATAAGCCTTAGGGGATTATAAGTACTTCTTCTACTAGATACTTCTTACTAATCTATAGTATAATAGTAATAGAAGGATTAACTATTAATTAGTATTAGTTTATCTAGAGGGTAATATATATTATATATAATCTTACTATATAGGTGTAAAATAGTGTTCTAATTATTCGTTCTTATTATTATTATATTATATAGTATGTAGCTATATATATAGAAATAGAGCCTATATAGCCCGTATAGCTATCTAGCTAGTATTAACTATATAGTATGTATAGGCTATATAGGCTAACTATTTACCCAACGGCGCCATAATGTAACAGCCCGTAATAGATGAACCGACAATAATATAATATAGTATGATTAATATATATATATATATATATATTATAACTAATATTTCTATATTCAAATTAAATTAATGTTTTCCTTTTTATTATAATTAATAGTAAATATATTATATTTCTAAAGTTAATTTTAATTTTTCTATCTTTCTACTTACTACTAATTAACTTCTTATTAACTTGATATTAAACTTCTTATAATACTAATTAATATATTTATTCTATATTGATTTTCTAATATTTGATAGTTGGTTATTTCATTTATAATAGATTTTCATTTATATTAATAATATAGAGTTTAGAAATCTTAATAATAAATATTCTAATAGTATAAACTCAAATATAAATATAAACCTGTAGACAGTTCAGTAAAGGGAAAGGTGAGTTTAAATAGTTATATAATATGATATATATATATTAAGGAATCCTATTACTTAATACAAACTTAGTTTAATATATTTCAACTTCTATTTACTTATATATACATTTACTAATAAGACTATAATAATATGATATTAGAAATCTTTCACTTTAGTAATTTAAAAGTTGAGATGTAAGTTAATAAAGAAAACTAATTTCCATATTAATTAGTAGTAGTCTTAATAAATTAGGGAAACTATTATTATCTTAGAATAATAATAATCTTTTTAAAGCTATTCAGACTAATTAATTAAAGAAGGATTGAAGAAAATAAAGAAGAAATAGAAATTGAAGAAATTAATAGTATTATATAGGAAACCTAATTTAGAAGAAAGAAATACTAGAAAGCTTATTATTCTTATACCTAACTTTAAAAAATAAAGTAGAAACGTTTTAGTTAAATAACTAGCCCCTATTAAATATGAATAGAGTAGCTAGTCTAACTTTATTAATTGCTTATTTGAATGATAAAGAAAATTCAGTATAAAAGAGAATAATTTCACTATGATTAAAACTAGAGTCTAATATATAAGCTTATATATAGAAGGCATTATATTTTATCAGTAAATCAAATAAGTTACTATTATATATAATGATAATATCAAGTAAATTATCTAGGTAGTAATAGCAGAGAGTCTAAAGTCTAATATAAATAATAATAATACCTAAATAATTATATTAATAGCTAAATTGGATATAACTTGCCAAAAGATTAACTAATCTTATTAATAGTTTATTAATATATATAAAACTACTGAAATAAAGCATTTTAACATTTAGCTACGAAGAGTTTAAATTATCAGTATTATTAACTATCTATTATCTAAATTGAGATATTTAATTATAAATAGAAGCCTAGTAATTATATTTTAGAAATTAAGTTATATAGTTACATAAGTAAAATTGATTAAGTGATGAACAGATAAGTCTATTTTAATGAACCTTACTTTTAAGATATTAGAATAGATGAATTATAGACTAAGAAACATATAAATAATTATCCTAACTTAAGAAATAAATAAGGAAAGTTAATTAAGAAAATTATCCCTTGTAATTACTCTTTTCTCCAAAATTAAATAAGAAAAAACTTTATAGTTTCAAATAGTTATTTTCTAAAGACTATTTAAGTATTATAATTATTGATAAATAGGCTATATATTATACTTATATAATAAGGATATTTACTATATTTATGAAAAGTTTCAATATATTGAAAGTTCTTATTATATTATAGATTTAAGCCTTAGAGTTTATATAGGATAGTACTATTAGGGCTTTATATAATTATTACCCCTATAGTCTAATAAAGAGTTTTCACCTTAAGTATAGACTCTTTAAATTTATTATAATACTATTAAAATATTACTCAGGTATTTCTTATAATAAGCTTCTAATATAAATAAACTTCTTATTTAAATTTAACTTAATAGTAAATGGAAAATTATATAAAAGAAATAGACAATAGCGAAAAGTAATAATAAATATTAATACTATAGAACTCTTAATAAGAATTCTAATAGACTAATAGTAGACTAATTTTATAGAAGATAAAAACTAATTTCTCTAAAAAGTTATTATATAGTTTTAATAAGACTATAAAATAGCCTTATAAATAATATAAATATCTTATAGAAAAAAGAAACTACTTCTTATTAATACTCTATTTAATAGTTATACTTTCTACTTTCTTATATAATAAATAATTATATAATATAAGTTAGAAATTAATAGAATTTCTATTGAAATTTAGAAGACTTCTAGTAGTTCTTATAGACTAACTTATTACTTGAACTTGAGATATGAATTAGTAATTTTGATATAACATAATAGCTCTAATATAATAAGAGTATTAATATATTCTTATTATATTTTACTAAGTATTGAAAAATTCCTATTATAACATTTAGGTCTTTACGAAGATTTACTATTTCTAATAGAAGCTTAAATAAACATTTACTAACTTTCAAAT
This sequence comes from Colletotrichum sidae, assembly GCA_004367935.1. Lineage (NCBI taxonomy): Eukaryota > Fungi > Ascomycota > Sordariomycetes > Glomerellales > Glomerellaceae > Colletotrichum > Colletotrichum sidae. The sequence goes on along the minus strand of QAPF01000405.1, from coordinate 13,536 downwards.
TAAATTTAAATTAACTAAAAGATAGATAGGAGAATATTTTTAAAGAAGAGATATCTAATTAAATTACTTTTAACTAACTCTTTCTTATTAAATTCAAATAGTTTGGTTAACTATAATATTATATAGATAGATTATTATATTATAGTTGAATACTACTATATAATTATAATAAACTTTGAGATTTCTAATATGGAATTAGAAAATTATTATTAGTTATAACTCTTATTCTAATTGAAACTAACAATTAATTAGACTAGATATATATAAATAATAAGTATAAAAATAATTTAAAGTATTTTAATATTAATATAATATTATTATAATACTACTCTTCCTTAATAGAAAAAGCTAAATAGATAGGTAGTTATAATTAGTAAGCTTTACTAAACTATTATTATAAATATATATAAAACCTAATAAGTAGACTCTATAGTTCTCTAGATATATATATAGGCTGTCGTCTATATATATTGTAATATTAAAGACTATTTTATTACTAAATATAGGCTATATCCTACTTATTTATTAATAGCTTTTAATATTAATATTCAAGTTTTATAGTTAGATAAAGGAATTAAAAATAATAAGGAAAACAACTAGCTTTTTAGAAGAAATTCCCAAGGGTATTAATTTGTATAGCTATTAATAATAATACTATAGTAATCAATAAAACTTGAAAGATATAGAAATAATTAGATAAACTACCCTTTTTGATTTCTATATTAATAAATAATGAGTCTTGTATTTCTATTCAAATTAATAATAGTTATAACTATTATAAAGTAAATAGTAAGGAGTTTATAAAATAGTAGAGTTTTATATTAATTATATTATTAAAGTCTTACTAGTGAGATATTGTCTTAGATGCTAATAAGGAGGTTTATATTATTAAGATAGTTAAAATATATATTAATCGTAATAAATAAATATCTAAAATCTTATTCTATATATTTTTAGGGATAATATATCTAATTATGTTTAAGAAGTTATAATTATAATATAAAAGAGCTATTTTATATTATATAAGGAATAAGATAAGGATAGAAATAGTTAGTAGTCTAATTATTTAGGTAATTAGTAACATACTAAAGGAGATATATATATATATAAATTAATAGACTTTATTAAATTACTAGTTATAATATATTCTAGCTGAAAAGAAGGAGGGTATAAGTAATTAGTAACTAACTTAATCTAAGTTAATATATTTCTAGTAGCTATATTACTAGTTATTTTAAAATAACTAATATCTATATTACTAGCTACTTATGCCTTTTTATAGACTTATTTAATAAGGATAAAACTTCTAACTGCTTACTTTACTAGGGCCTTTTTAATTATTATGTTTATTTCAAGAAGAATCTAAATAAGATAATACTAGACTTATTGTAAAATTTACTTTATAATATATTAAGAAAATACTTCTTTAAGGTCTAATTTTAAATTATAAATCTAATAGATAAAGGTTAGGATTAAACTAGCTTATTTATAGCTAGGGCGTATATCTTCTTCATTGAAAAATCTAGAGGAAAGTAATAATTTTACATAAATTATTATACTTCTAATACTATCAGTATTAATAATTATTACTCCTTATTATTGATTAAAGAAATACTATATTTATTATCTAAAGTAATATCATTTATACAGATTAATATCTATATAGCTTTTTATGAGATTTATCTTATAAAGGGAGATATATATAAAACTACGTTTTAGATATATTTCAGCTTATTTGTACAACTTATTACTTTCTTGAGATTAATAAGTATAACTATAATATTTTAATATTATATCAATAGTATATTTTTAAATATTCTTAATAACTTCATTATAGCTTATATGAATAATATCTTTGTATATAGGTATAAGGTAAAAGGTGGCTATAAGGATAAGGTTAAATAAGTTTTAAAGTAGTTATAAAGGGCTAGTTTATACTTAGACTTAGAGAAGTAGAAACTCTCCATAAAATATACTAAATATTCAAACTTTATTATTAAAGTCGAGAAATGTATTTATTATAATTTTAAAAAAGTTAAACTATATAGAAATAGAAGGTTTTCAAGAGTACCTATAGTATATAGAGCTTATTTAGTTTTATAAACCTCTATTACAATCTCATCAATTACTTCTCTAACTTAATAAAGCTCTTTATATAATTAATATAGAAAGAAGTATTATTTCGTTAGGATATTATATACTAATAGATATTTAAAACACTTAAACCTTTATTTATCTTAAAGTTAAAATATTTAAAATATTTAAAATAATATATTATAATAGAAATAGATTATCTAGGAATAGTATTTATTAGTTACTTCTTATAAGAAGATGGGGATAGTATATTATTATTAGTTATTTATTATTTAACTAGACTTATTATAATCTAATGAAATTATATTACTTATAATAAGGGATTTTGAGTAATTATCTAATATTTAAAAATATAATTAGTAGAACTATAAAGTATAGTAAAACTATTTACTATTCCGTCTAATTTTAAAAGCTTAGAATATTTTATAAGTTTTAGATTTATCTTAATATAATAAGCTAAATAAGTAAAAATCTTATTAGAATTTAATTTTATTTCGAAATATTATTTAAATTACCTGATAGAATATCTTAATATTCTCTCTTAATAAGGCTAAAATAATATAATAGAATTAAAACTCCTAATATAAGTCTTTTAACTTGTCTAAATTAACTTTACGGATAAAAGTAGGCTTTTCTTAATATTCTTAAATTATAATATCTAAATAGAAAGAAGTTAGAATGGGGTTATATAAATAGAAGATACTTGTTAGTATATTACTAGTAAATTATTAGATAGATATATTATATTCTTAAGTATTATATTACTAGTATTATAGAATTAGGTAATTATAATAATATTAATATATAAGATTTAATTAGAGATAATTTACTAAATAATTAGGATATTCGTATTGGAAATTTTCATATAGAAATAAATAGCTAATTATATAATAGGGAGGAATAGTATTTAATATATTAAGACTAAATCTAAGTTTGTAAGTATAAATAATTAGTAATTATAGTATTGTAATTGGGCTATAACCTTTTAATCTTAAGCTATTTCAATATAAATTTAATATTTATAATATTCTTATAAGATTAATACTAAAATAGTATAATAAGAAATATTAAATATTTTATCTAAATATATTATCTTTACTAGTACTTATATAAAGGCTATAGATATTAGTAAGACTTATTATGATTCTTATTAATACTTAATAGGTTTTAATTATAGATTTCTATTAACCTTATAATAAAGCTACTATTTATTCAAAAAGAGACTTGAGATTTCTAATAGTAATTATAAATTAATCTTTTAAATATATCTAATTAGAAGTTATAATATTTATAATTATTAAGATTTATATCGAGAGGTTTTTTTAGGAATAATATATTTGAGAGGTAGAGTTTATATTAGCTAAATCTTAAGTGCTAGTACTATCTCTACAGACTTCGCCTTAGTTAAATTATTTAAAATAAAGTTTCACATAGTATATATAGCTATATTTAGTTGTATAGAATATATATTAGACTTTGCCTCCTAATTATATATAATAATTAAAGGTTTTATGATACTAAAGAGCTATTAGGCTAAAAGTATATATTATAATAATTTAATATATTTTAAATATTAAGATATCTACTAAAAATACTTTTATTTGAGTTTTTAAAAGAGCTAATTAGTAGCTTATTTAATATAATACCTTTTAAGTAGAAGTTAAGTCTTATAACTTATAGGATTAATTTAACTCTAAGGTAACTATTTATTAAAGTTTCTTTTTAAAGTCTTCTTAAGAGTCTTTCTTAAGTAACTTTCTGAAAGTTAAATAGTATTAATAAGTTTTGAAAATATTTAAATTAAGTATTCTTAAAAGTTTTATTTTGATAGGAATAGATTATAAAGAGGAATAATAATTCTTAATAAATATTACTAAAGAAGTTTATATAAGAGATATTATAAATTCTATAAAGAAAAGTCTAAAAGTATATGTCATTCGTTATAATTTTTATATCTTAAGAATTTGAGAATATTAATATCAGTAATTAAATTAAGTGTATACAATAACTTAGATCTTTAGGTATATAAATAAGACGCTTTAATATTAATATTATTATATAGAAGAAGATATAGTAATATAAGTAACTAGTTTCTATAATTACTTTAGTATTATAAATACTTTATATCTCTAAAATATTACTCTAATATATTATAAGATATTTTAGTCTTTTAAACTTAAATATCTTATTATAAGGGTAATAATTAAAATATAATTTTAAACGTAGTAAGATATTATATATAAGGCTTAAATAACTAATGATATTTTTTCTATTATTAGAATATTTTAAGTTTATAATCTTATGATTTTATTAGTTTTCTTACTCATTAATACTTATATATAAGGCTAAATATTTATTATTTTTTATAGCTATTTAGACTTTATATTTGTAGGTAATAGTATTTTAATTATAATAGAAATAATATAGTATCTCTCTAAAGCTTTTATATATAGTAAGATTAGTTATAAAATTTTTAATATTATAATAGAAGTTTTAACTATTATTATAAGTACTTAAAGTAGTAAGAGATACTTTTAAAGCTTAGATAAACCCTTCTACCTTCTAAAGTATATGCTAAGTTATATTTTAATATATTATTACTATTTATACCTTTAGCTAGCTTATAAAGACTAAGTATTAAATACTTCTATTAAGGAGAAGATCAAATAGTCATTAACTTTGAATTTAGACTTCTTAGGAAAGTTTTAGAATTTTAGATAATAGTAACTATATAGCTAGCTTTTTAGTTATTGTATTATATAATAAATACATTATAAAGAGAAACTTTAGTAGTATTCTTTTTTAAGACTTTTCATTTTTAATATAGGTAATTTAGTTTATATCTTTTAGGATATAGAGTATTTTATAATTCTCTAAAGGATTCTTATAGAAGACTATATTTAGTATAATATAAAGCTTATACTTGTTAAGATTTATAGAGATATTAAGATATTTATTATAATTAGTAAAAGTAAAGAGGTTAAGTTATTCTTATATAATATTACTTTTTATATTATCCTAATTATAAATTTTATTTATTTTGCAAAGTTACAAAAATAAGGCTACTAGTAGAATATTAAGCTAAATTATTTATTTTTACTATAGAAAAATAACTATTCTGAGATTATAATTATTAATATTTAATATAATTAGTAAGTCTTCAAATATTATATATCTTATAAAAGATTAACTACTTTAAAAGTATAATTAGTATAATATAAGCTTTCCTCTAAATATTACTACTAGTAGTAATGTATTATAGATATTATTCAAAACTTCCTAAAAAGTAATAAATAGCTTTAATATTAGTAGCTAGAATATTCTAATACAAAGCGTCTTAACTACTTTATCTTAGCTATATAAAATATTTATATTACTAGTAACTACTTAAAACATAATCATTATTAGTCTATTTAGAAGGTATATAAGACTTATAATATTAGTAGAGTAAAATAAAGAATCTATTATATAGAATATAAGAATATCCTATATATTACCCATTAGGAAATATATTACTTTTAACGTTTATTCTTATTATTAAAACTATAGGAATTATACTTACTTTTAGTATTTATAGATAAGACTACTAATTACTCTCAAGACTTTTATTTTGTTAATTATATTAGAATTATTATTATAAAAGTATTAAAGAGTTTTACTATACCTTCTAAGTATTAATATAGCGTTAATATTAAGGTCTTTAAATATAATAATAAGGTCTCTAGATATAAAAGTCTGAAATTCAATCTGACTTCTTGAAATATATACTTTAAGTTATTTATTTTATTTATCTAAGGTTAAAATAGAAATACTAAGTATATTAGAATAATTATTAAGATCTATATAAGAGTTATAAGATATAAGAGTAAACTACTTAATAGGTTTTAGTCTGAAATCCTATAAATAGTAATATTTCTTTATAATAAAATACTAATATATTTTTTAAGCTGATAAATACTTTATTAGAAGCTTTATAAAGCTACTTAAAGAGATAATTTTATAAGATTAGACTTATCTTATTTCTCTATTTATAGCTATAAATATTTCATTTTTACTATAGATATAAAATCTCAATATAATTATATAGTATATTTTAAGAAGTATATATTTATTAGCTTTTTAATCAGCCATATTTTAACCAATTAATATTTAATATAGAATTAACTTTAAAATAAAGTTATAATCATTTTTAAAATTTCTCTTAATAAAACTTTCTTTTTAATAGGAATTTAGTTTTTATATAAGATAGCTTTAAATAGTTTAATTCTAACAAAGTCTCTTATTAGTTATAAGAGTAAATAATTATAATAAAGTCATTTATAGTCAATTAAACTACTTATTTAAATCTTAGTAAAAAGTCTAATATAATAGTTTATATTAAAATAAGAAGTAGTTATAATAATTTAAAGTCTTATATTTATATAGCAGTTACTTTTAAGTTTTATAAAGTATTATTTAAAATCATAAAATTTATATTAATAATTTCTTTAGAGTTACTTACTATATTCTTCTATAATCTTATTTATATAGATGAACTTATAAAGAAGTAAGGAGTTTAGATATTTCTAGAGAGAATTAAATATAAAATATAGATAAAGTATTATATTAGAGTAATTAGGAGATCTTTATTTAAAATTACTTCTTTAATTAATACTTTTTAATGATTTTAAAATACTTTAAAATACTCCTACTTATAGCTATAGAATAATATAAATAGATAATTAAAAAGAGTCTTAAAAATTTAATTTTCTTAAAGTCTTTAAGATATAAATATTATAATCATTAATAATAAACTTTAGCTATAAGGTAATTATAATATTTAAAACTATTTCAAAAAAAAGAATAGAAATTCTTATTTTAAGAGTCTTATAATAGAAATTATTATTATTATTTATATCTTATTTAGTAGTATTTATTCATTTATATATTAAAGCTATAGTAATAGCTAAGTAGTTTTACCTTAAGAGTTATATTAAATTACATTTTTAAAATAAGATTAGTAAGGTTTTTATAAAGAATTAAACAAATTTGAACTATTATTAGACATATACTTATAAGCTTAATAAGTATAAATAGTTTTTAAAAATTAAGATTTAACTGATTATTTATAGGGATTAATAATTATAAGATAACTATAAGATTTATATAGTTATTCTAATAGGTATATTATTTTAAATTCTTATAATAATTAGTAATTATTTTAATTTTAAATTATTCTAGTATAATATAGCTAATACTTTTATATATATAGTATTTAATAAAGTAATTTGATATAGAAATATTATTAAGTTCCTAAATATTAGATAGAATCTATTACTTTAATCAAGTATTATATAATTCCTAATAGTTTCTTCTCTTTTAATAATATTATTTAGATGTAACCTTTAAATACCTTAGCTTTAAATTTACTATAAGAGAATTATAGTATTAGTTTAAAAGGCATATTATTTTCTTTTCTTATATTAATAATTAGATATTTTCTTTCTTTTTGAAAGATATATTTAAAGTATGTATATTATTAGTAGACATTTAATAGAAGTATTATTTTGAAGGAAATAAGGACTTATAGTAATTTCTTAGTATTAATATTACTTGAGATTAAATAGCATAATAACTATAGTTCTTATAAGAAGTATATATGAAAAAGCTCTTTGAATATCTTATAAAGTATTTATAATATATTAAACATTTTAAAATCTATCTAAAGACTTAAGAGTTCTTATTATAATATAATCAAACTTCTTATATAGATATAAAGTATTATTAATAAGATATTAGTTCTATTAATTACACTATAATTATAATATGACTAAATGCTATCTATAGGGCAAGCTAAGTATTATATTTCAATCAAAGTTCTTTAGATAATTATTATATAGAAGTTAAATAAATAATATAAAACTTTAGTAAAACAAAGAATTTCTACTTTACATATAACTATAAGGCTGGCGATCTATTTAATAGTCTTATAGTTACTATAAGTATTAGTTTTAAAAATAATAGTAATATTTAGAAAAACTCTTAAATATATATTATATACTTCTTTAGAAGCCTAATAATATAGTAAGTTATTAAATAGGATATTATTACTATTTTAATAATTAAAGTAGAGCTTTTAATATTATCTTAAGTTACTTAAGAGATCATCTTTACTAATTACTTTATGATTATACTTTAAGTAGACGTTATAATAAATATTTTGAGTAGAAGTAAGATACATAAGTCTTACCTTACTATTAAGATTTAGTATAATAACTAGTAAATAATATATTTTATAACTATTGAAATAATATTATTATATATAAAATTATAATATATAGATACTAATAATTATTAATTATAATAAGAGGCTTAATAGGAATACTTTAAAATTAAATATATATCTTTAGGAAACCTTATAATTAATAGTATTATAAAACTTTTTCAAAATTATTAATTTAATACTTTTATTATTTAGGTTAATATAATAAATTAGTCAAACTATTTAAAGTTATAATAAGAAGACGATTTTTAAAAAAGACTTTAAATATCTAAAGATCTTAATAAAACTTTTAACTACTAATTAGGATTTATAAATCCTAAGTTATAATAATAATAAGATTAAATAAAAACTTCAAAGTATTAGAAGTACTTTTTAATTAATAAGAAGTATTGAAATAATTTATGAATAATATTATTCTTCTTACTATATAAATAGAAATTGAATAAGAATAATAAGGTAATAGAAAAAGCTTCTTATAACTTATAAATAGACGGTTTAATTAGTATCAATTAAAAAGGCTAATTTATAAATAAAACCTTTAAGACTAAAAAGGTATATTAAGAATAATATACTTAAGAAGTAGAATCTTTATTAGTTAAACCTTAAGTATCAATATTATCTCTATAGACCTCGCCTTATTTAAACTATTTAAAATAGAACTTTATATGATATTTATAGCTATATTTAATTATATAGAATATATATCAGACTTTGCCTCCTATTTATATATAATAATTTTTAAGATATCAAATAGTAGTTTTATAACTTTTCTATATTAATTATTATTAATTATAATTTAAATCAAAGTAACGCCTTTTAAGTAATATTATATTAATTAATAGAAGTATAATAATTATTTTTAATACCATTTTTTTTTAAAATAGATAGTAAGATAGAGAGAAAGTAATACTTAAGATTTAAATATTCTTATAAATTTATATTACTTTCTTATAATTAGACTGGCTAGTTTATACTATTATATATTAATTAGTAATCAATAATAAGTATTCTTTAATTATCAAGATTAGTCTAAATAGACTTCTTTATAGGTTTAATGATATATTTATTTTATATTCTTTTAATAATAGTGTAAATTACTTATTTTAATCAAAAAAGGATTTTAGTATTCTTATTTTACCTTAAGAATAATAGTACTATAGCCTAAGTAGTAATACTATATATATAGTAATAAAATAGAATAAATATTCATAGAATATAATAGATAATTAAAAAGTTTCAAATTAGGAATAAAATATAATTATTATCATATTATATTAAGATAAATTAATTTAATAAGAAACTTGATTAGTAACTTCTAAGTATTAAGTTATTAATATATTGAATTTAATAAATCTTACATTAGATATCTCTATAAATATCTATTTGATATTTCATATTGATCTTATTAAATAGGTAGAAAGTAGCTTATTACTATTTTCATAACATATAGATATATATTTTAATTCTATTTTAATTCTTATTAGGAAGAATAATAAGACTTGTGAGGAGTATAAAATTAAGGAGATATTAGTAGTAGAAAATATTTTAAAATAAGACTACAATTATAATATATTAATTAAATAGAAAGGTTATAATATTTTAATATAAGAACTTTTAGAAAGCCTTATTAAGACTAAGGTTATATTATAATTTGAATTATAATATAGAGATATTAGAAAGAGTAATAGATTAATACTAGTTTGTTAATAGGAAAAGGCTATATAAGTTATAAATTAGGTAATATAATAGTCTATAGGAAATATATATGAATTATAAAAAGACTTATTCTTTAGATACTAAATAAATAAATTAAATAAAAAGATTAATATCATTTTACCCCCTTTAATATTCCTAGTATTCTTCTTTTCTTATATTATTATTTTACTCTTCTTCTTCTTTATTATTAGGGATAATAATAAGTAACGCCTATTTAGAAATAAAATATTATTAATATTAATAGAAATTTGTAGTTATGTAATTGTAGTAAATAGGCAAATTAGTATTAATAGGACTAAAGATATAACTATAATTTTAATAAAATATAATATAACTATTCAAATATATCATAATACCTTATTATAAAGAAATTAGTATAATAAAATTAGGAAAGAAGCAGAAGAGAAACTTATTATGATTTATATAATACTATTAAGGTTAAAAAGGACTTATTTAGAAGTAAAAATAAGAGTAAATATAAGACTACTTTTAATATATAAAAAGGGAGTAAAAAGTATAATAGTAATATAAATTAGGAATACCTACTAGATATAATAGAAGTAATTATTACAATATTAAATTATAAGAGAGAATTCTAGTGAAAAGATAGAAGTATGATAGCTTTTAGAGTTATTTTCCTTATGATTAGTAAGAATTTTAAGAATAATAATATGATTATAATATATAGTTAAATTATAAACTTAATAGTTAGTAATATATTACTTAAGACTAATAGTAGAGAAATAGAGGTTTTATTCATATTAAATTTTTATTTTTAGATATTTATAATAAGATTAATTATAATTTAACATATAGATCTAAAAGGGATTACTCTCCTTATATTTAAAACAATAATTTAAGTAGAGAGAAATAATTATATTAAGAGGCTAATTCCTATTATTATTGGAAATATGTTTAATAATATAATTATTATAATTATAAATAGTAAGTTTAAAAGAGGTATTAAAAAGAGATTTTTAAGAAGTCTAGAATTAGTAATAATAATAGTAGATATAATAATAGAAAGAATATAAAAAAGGGAAGTATGAATAGAAAAGTAGTAAAACAGTAGTATTATAGTAAGTATAAAGTACAAAATTATATAATTCTAAAAATAGAAAGATAGAATTATATAAAGAGAGAAGAAAGAGGTTTTTTATAAATTAAAAGAGGGAGGAGTATAATATAGAATTATTCAAAGTAAATAGAATATGAACTTTCTTATTAATAAGACTATTTAATATTAATAGTATCTGGAATTTCTTATTAATAGGACTATTTAATATCAATAGTATCTAGGGAGGTATTTCAAATAGATCTTTCTAATTAGTTAGGTTAATTTTAATAATAAAAGTTACTAGTATATTATTGAAGTTATTAATATTAGATATTATTATAATAATAGAGTAGGGGAATAATAAAGGGTATATTATAAATTTAAGCCCTAAGGCCTAAATAAGATATTACTATCAGGGTTTTATATAAGTATTATTCCTATAGTTTAGTAAAAAGTCTTCACTTTAAGTATAAATTCTTCAAGTTTATTATAATACTCTTAACATATCATTGACATATCTCTTATGGCTAGCTTCTAAAATATTATATTATAATAATAGAAATTAAACTTTTTATATGTTATAAATTCTAAAGCTTTACTAATATTTAAGGCTAAATTATTAATTTATATAAACAAAAATCAGGAGAAGAGAAAAGTATAGAAAAGTATTGATTAATCTAGAAGCTAGTAAGAATACTTCAGACTAGAAGATATTATATATTACTAAGTCTGTAATTATCAATATAAGACAAGAAATATTAGACATCTAAAGAAGAATCATATCTAAATATAAATATATATTATAATTTTAATTATTATAAGTAGCTTTAATATAATATAAATAAAGTCTTATATATTCTAAATAAGAAATATTTGTAGGTATAATATAATTCTAGAAATTCTCTAGGTGAAAAAGGTAAGGACTAATATGAAATAAGAAATTCCAAATTAGATTTATTCTTTGACTATTACTAACTTCGAACTAGTATATAAAACTAAGGTAATCAATAAAGCTAAGAAAAATCTTAAGTATATATTAATAGTTTTAGCTATATTAATGTGAATAGCTGGGAAGTCGTAAGCTACCTAGTAATAATTAGAAGAATATTCTTTCAAGAAAGTTGATATTAGCTAACTACGGTTTAATACTAAGAATATATTTATATTTTTAATATAAGAAAGACTAGAACTTCTCTAGAAGAAGGTATTTAAATATATATAATAGAACTAGAAAGAAATAAGAAACCCCTATAAAACCCTATATATTTCCTTATAGAAAAGAAATTAAAGGAATTATGATAATACCTCCTATGAAATCTGGAAAACGATAGATTAGTTAGTAAGAAAGTCTATAGAAATACTGATTATATTTATCCTAAAGGAGAGGGGTAAAATAAAACTATATATAGACTATAGAAATATGAATAATATTACTAATAAGAACTATATACTACTACTACTACTTATTAGTAAGACTTCAAACTTTCTAAGAAAAGCTTTATAATTTACTAAATTAAATCTAAAGTATATATATTACTAAGTTTATATATAAATAATAGATGAGTGGAAGATAGTATTCAAAATATAATATGAGTATTTTAAATAATATGTTATATTATTCAAATTAGTAAATATTTTAAAAGCCTTCTAAGTATATTTGAATAAGATTCTAATAAGCTTAAAAATAGTATATATATATTATTTAGTTATAAAGTCTTTAGCTTTATGTAGAAAACATTTAACTCCTAGCCAGAACTTATATTCCAATCTACCCTATACTAATAGCTATAGCTATAGTTACTTTAGGTTTCTAAATTATAATAAGGTTGTACTAATAGTATATAATAGTACGATATATTTAACTTTAGGTTATACTTTTCCTACTATTAGCTGATAATAGCCTTTGTAATAGACTTTAATATATATATCTTTTTAGAATAAAGTAGTACCTAATAGGCTACTTCTAAAATATATTTAAAATATTCAGAGTTATCTTTAAATATCTTACTTTTAAATACTAGATTCTTCTTTCTTATCTTATTTTTATTTTTTTTAGCTCTACTAATAGCTTTATCTTCTAATAATATATTGAAGTTGAATATAATTATAGTTATTTTAAAGAAATTAGAAAGAATAGTAAAATCACTTTCATATAAAACTAGTTTCTTTAGGCTTTTATAAAAGTAGTTATAGTTCTTATAGTTATTAATAATTTTTATAAAGTTGATATTTATATTAAGGTTATAGGAGTTAAGTATAGTAATAAATAGTAGTTAGGAGTAGTTTATAGATAGTTCTTATTATTATTAATATTATTAATAGTATTATTATAAGTAAGAATACTATTATAAATAGCTATTAACTTACGCTTTAAAGGACGGTTAGCTAGTCTACAGTCTATCGCTCT
>QAPF01000404.1:0-33174 GCA_004367935.1 Colletotrichum sidae | reverse complement strand
CCCCCCCCAAACCCTCTTCGACCCCGCTAACACCCAACCTTCCCCCAGCTGGTCTTCGCTGTACACCACCGAACTCACAAACCACGCCTCCAACCCCGAGGACAAGGGGACGGTCTGGTTCGACGACTCGGACGCCGAGTCCAAGCTCCTCCTCTACCTCGAAGACCTCACCGAGTCCGCCCCCTTCGACCACTCCCTCAACCAATCCACCACCTCCTTCCTCGACCTGGGATGCGGCAACGGATCGCTCCTCTTCGCCCTGCGGGACGAGGGTTGGGCGGGTCGCTGCCTCGGCGTCGACTACGCGCCGCAGAGCGTCCAACTCGCGAACCGCATCGCCGCCCAGAGAACCGCAGAGCAGAACAGCGATATGAACGATGGCGACGACGATGACGAGGTCAAGGAACCCGAGTTTGCCGAGTGGGACGTGTTGAACGGCCCGTGGGAAACGGTCCTCAACGGCCGGCACAACGATGGATGGGACGTGGTTCTCGACAAGGGCACTTTTGACGCCATTTGCCTCAGCGACGAGAAGGACGCCCACGGTAGGCGAATCTGCGAGGGTTACAGGGGCAGGGCCCTACGGCTCGTGAAGCCGGGTGGCCTGCTGCTCATCACCAGCTGCAACTGGACAGAGGAGGAGTTGAAGGCTTGGTTCGAGGGCCCTGCGAAAGAGGGAGATGTGGGCAAGTTTATTGCCGTCGGCAAGGTAGACTACCCTAGCTTCACCTTCGGAGGCGCCAAGGGCCAGACGATTAGCAGCGTGTGCTTCCAGCGACAAATCTAAACACGGTGGAAAGAAAAATATACCCAAGCATGATCACCACCGTAAAATCTGGAGCTATACTTGTTGCATCGCGTTACTGATTGCTGCGTATCATACATGAGGTTTTTGTCTTGCAGAATTCATGCAGCGTCACCCACTCTCAACATCGTCTCCTCCAGCGTACCTTACCGTACCGGCGTGAGGCCGATGCTCCTTCGACCTTCTCCAAGTATCCCAGAATAGCCTCTGATAGCCTCTGACCACCCCGTTTCCCCTCCCTCTAGTTAGTTGACTCTTTTTGTAAACCGAAGCGGCTAGCTAAAGCTGCACCAAAGAACTGCCGTGTTGGTCGAAGCATGCAAGTGCAAAAAGTTTGTTGGAACGGGCTCGGTTGAAAAGATTGGGAATTGCTTCATTACGTCTCTCATCTATGGTGATGTATTCATGGGCTCGCCAGAAGGTCCAGACACACTGTTTGCCGACGTTGTCGCAAAGAAGCGCACGTCAACGTCGTCGTCCTTTTGCAGCTTCTCAAGCTTGGGAAGGGCGCGCGACTGGATCAGCTCCATACCTCTGGGCGACGGGCTGAAGCTGTTGCCCTCCTTCTCCAGCGAGTAGATGGTGCCCTCCTCGGGCAAACGACGCAGAACGTCGATGAGCACACCGTACGTCTTGGCGACGTTGAAGCGGATGTTGGGGATCTCGTCGTCGACGAGCTTGTCCAGCATCGGCAATATCTTGTCGGCAATGACGTCCATGCTCACAACAGAGGCAAGAGTCTATGGCGGTCAGCTACACACGGCTTATCGAGGGGGGCGACTCACGGTGATCGCGAAGCAGGTCGTCATGCGGTACAGGTAGTTAGGGTGGTTGCCCATGGCCATGACCTTGGGAATAATGGCCTCGCTTGCCCATTCCACTCCAAACACCTCTGTCAACTTCTTCAAGTTGTGCGTGGCGGCCTCACGGATAGAGAAGACGGTATCTCCTAACCAGCTCATGCAAAGGTTGCTCAGTTTCTCGTCGAAGAATTTGACACCGAGTTGGCTCGCCAGCAAAGGAATGTACTCGATGATGGCCAGTCTCACGCGCCATTGCTTGTCTTCGGCGAGTTGGACGATGGCGGGAAGTAGAGATTGGGAAAGAAGATCGATGCCGATAACTGTGTCCGGTTAGAGCTGCTGTTGAACATGAGTGATGACACATACCCTGGTTGACCAGCTCGAGCTTCGAGATGATGTGAAGGCGAACCTCGGGGAATTCGTCCTTCAACATCTGCAAGAACATGGGCAGCAGGTGGTCGATGGTTCTGGGTGGCGTCAGTCAAGGACCGAAACTCTTCCGTCATTTAGACTTACTCTTGCTTGCCCAAGATGGGCGCGAGACCGCTGATCTGAGTACCAAGGGCAGCGCGGACGTGCTGGGAAGTGTCTGAGACGAGATCCTCGACAGTGCTCATGATATCGGACAGGAGAACGCTCCTGTCGATCAAGGCGCAGAATCCAGGTATTTGTCCAGCAATCGCAGTGCGCACCTCGGCCTCGTTGTCCTTGAGAAGCTTGACAAACGCAGGCACCAGGTCCCTCGAGACGACCTCCTCATCGACAGCCTTGGAAATCTGTGCGCGCGTTTAGCTCAATCCTCGACGCCCGAAAACAGCAGAACCCACCTTCTCGAACCTGTCGGCGATCATGTATCTGACCCGCCAGCTCTTGTCCTCGATCAGGTTGCGCAGAGTGAGCAGAAGCTCACCGTGGCTAGCCTGTAGGTCCTTGGGCACGACTTCCGCGATGGAAATAAGAATCTCGACGGTAAGCAAACGGACAGAGTCTTGGTCGTCTTGGGCGAGGTGCTGGAAAAGGGGTATCATCTCGCTGACGACGACGTTGGGGGGCATCTCCTTGACAAACTTTGCCAAATTCGTGGCAGCTTGACGTCTGACCATGGGAGTCTCATCGTGAACAAGCTGACCGAACTGCTTGCGAAGCTCTTCTTGGACGGGCGCAGAGACCTTCTTGTAGGGACTTGTGTAAAGGCCGCAGCCAGAGACCTTGGAGGTGAACCAGTCTGCTTTTGAAAGGCGGATGGTCAAGGGGATGAAGTACTCTTCGACTTGTTGGGAGGAGAGCTCCTCGCAGATCTTGTTGAGGGACTCGACGGCCTGTGCTGGTTAGGCGATGCAGTTCGCAGTGCAGAGGGGGGGCGATAGCTACCTTGTCTCGGACGACGGGTTCCTCTATGGCGGCGAGGTTCTCGAGGGGGGAGAGGAGGACATGGCCCCATTGGGCGCCTCCGACGTACTCGATGAAGTTGCCCAGTTCACCGCTCAAAGCGACCAGGACCTCATCCTCGTCCTCGACGGACTCTAATAGCTTGTTAAGATATGGCTCAAGAATGGAGAAAGGTACGCGGGACTAACCATCGAGAAACGGAATCAATTCCTCTCGCGTGCGCTCGGCGCCCAGGGCGAGGGCGATGGTCGAAAGACGGTGGATAGCATTGAGGCGCAGGAGAACATCGTCGTGCTAGGTTTTGCGAGGTCAGCGTTTGGAGGCGCCGTGGGCGTAGATGGACGGTGGGCGGCTCGGACGAGACAGCACAGGCAGGGCAAGGGTGTCACCGCCATACCTTGAGTTCGTCGATGAGGACGGCGATGGGATACAGCTCGTCCTGGGTATTCGGCGCGTCTGCCATGGCGAGAGAAATGGCGCGGACGCGTCTATCGATGGGTGTTTCGGAGGAAGTGAAGCAGTGTCGACGTCTTCTCGGCGATCGGGGTGGATTGCGTGCGAGTGATGCAATGGGTTTGGTTGAGGGCGAGCGGCTGTCGTTGTGGGATGGGGGGCCTCTAAAATCTGAGACGACGCAACCGGGTTGGTGGATGGTAATTACGACAAGGCGGAGTGTGCAGGCGAGCAAACCATGCCACGATCCGAATTGCAGGTAGGCGGCAGACACTGCTTGATATCGTGACGCTGTCGGTAAGGCGGAAGGAGGTGTTGATTTGAGGTTGGTGAGGTAGTGGCAGCAGGAGGCATGGAAAGGGAAGTTTGCCAGCAGTCGACTGTACGCTCGCTTGCTTCGTTCCTGCCCGCGTTAAGGTAGTGAGGTGTCTGCCGGCTGTCCTCTGCTCTGCCTCTGCCTGTCTTAAGGTGCTAGTCCCGCCTTCTGATCCCACCTTCTGATCACTGGCTGGATCATTGACGGGAGGGTCTGCCAAAGGTCCCACGGCCCACGGGCGGGCTAGGCAAAGCTTCCACTGATCAAATAGCAGCCCCAGGCCTGGAGCCCTGTACACCATCTGTGACCACCTAGCCTACCTACCTACCTACCTTACCTTAAGGTGGTACTGGATACCTGACACAGTAGCTAAGCGGTACGTACTTCATTGCCTCGCGATGGACGTGAGGCAGGGGTGCAGTGCAGGAGTAGAGGAAGTGCATCCTCGTGCGGTTATGAGGGGCTAGGTATAGTACAACGTTCATTGAAGATAGCGTCCTTGGTATCTTTTGGACAGCCGGCGAGGGCGAGGTACACGCTTTGATATTAGGAGAAGTGCCAACCGTTGTCATATTCGCATTTGGGCGCGGACGAGCGATAATCCTGATGAGAACAGATCTAATGACGCAAAAGTCAGACGAATTCAATAGAGACCTCCTGCATCGACATCGCACACACTCATTTTCACCCGTTAGGTCGACATCGCCGAGAGATGACGGACGTGATACAGCTGAGCTATGGAGCACAGCAACCTAAAATAGACTATGCAGCCCAGTAGCATTCGGTCTTGCATTGTACACGACAGTTTTTACAAGCACTCAGAAAGTCGGCCTGCCCTAACCATACGTCATCAACGTCACGCCTAAGCTATTGAGAGTATCAACACCTGAGGTGATCCAGCTCGTGCAGCCGTTGTTGCCTAGGTTTCCACCGGTATTGTGATCTCGTCAAACAAAACAGTACTGCAATCACTGGCATTCCAGCACTCTCAGACTGAGAAGTAAACGCAATGTTGGCCATGTGAGAGCGGCCGCGACACACCAAAGCAGGTTCCACAACAGTCGGAGTCCTTATTAGGTACCTAGGTAGGTCCCGACCTGCCCAGGCCCCGGCTTCGGCCGTCGGACCCTGGAAAATTGAGACGCCGAGCTATGTCGCCGCTTTTGTAGCCCCTCAACCCCGCACTCGCCCAATTTGTGCTTTCAGTGCCCATTTGCTCTTCTGGCAGGCGCAAAAGCAGCGACACATCCCGCCTCCGTGCGTGCAGCTGCTTCACCTCCAACTGTACCCAAAATTTCTGTGACTCAAGGCCTTTTCGGAGGAAAGGACTGCGACAATTTCCAGAGTTCCTTCTGACCCTGAAGACCGCCGGACCTTCTTTTTATTCGAGAGATACTCGCCAAAGACCACCATGCCTACCATCTCGGTCAACAAGTACGATTTGTACAAGGCCCTGGGTCAAAAGTGAGTTGCGCCGCCGTCGCGTCCCCCCGCGTTGATACCTATCGAAGAACCCCGCCATACCGAGAGCTCCCCTGGGCTAACATGGCCAACCAGCTTCACGACCCCCGAGTTTGAAGATCTCTGCTTTGAATTTGGAATCGAACTCGACGAGGACACCGAGAATGACGAACGACCTATCGTCAATGGCGTGCAGGAGCCGCCTCAACTCAAGATCGAGATCCCCGCCAACCGATACGACATGCTCTGCTTCGAGGGAATAGCGCTCATGCTCAACATCTTCAGAGGAAAGGTCCCTGCCCCCAATTACAAGGTCGTTGAGCCCAAGGACCCCGAAGCCCAAGTTATCACAGTTACCCAAGACACCACCAAGATCCGACCCCTCGTTGCCGGCGCCATTCTCAGGGACATCAAGTTCACCCAAGAAAGCTACGATTCCTTCATTGGCGTCCAGGACAAGCTACACATGAATTTAGCTAGGCAAAGGACACTGGTCGCGATCGGAACTCATGACCTGGATACGATACAGGGCCCCTTCACTTACGAGGCGCTCCCGCCTAAGGATATCAAGTTCAAGCCCCTGAACCAGACCAAGGAAATGAACGGCGAGGAGCTGATGCAGTTCTACGAGAACGACAAACATCTCGGAAAGTACTTGCACATTATTAAAGACTCTCCGGTGTACCCTGTCATCTACGACAAGAACCGCACCGTTTGCTCTCTGCCGCCCATTATCAACGGCGACCACTCCAAGATCACAGTAAACACCAAGAACGTCTTCATCGAGATGACCGCTACCGACGCCACCAAGCTCGACATTGTGTGCGACATGATGGTCACCATGTTCTCCACTCACTGCGCCGAGGCCTTCACCGTCGAGCCCGTCAAGATCGTTTCCAACCACAACGGCGCATCGAGAACCACGCCTACGCTTGAGCCCCGTGTTATCGATGTTGAGATTGACTACCTTAACGCCTGCACCGGCCTGAACGAGTCGCCCGAGACGCTCTGCAAGCTCCTCACCAAGATGGCGTACAATGCCAAGCCATCCAAGAAAGATAGCAACCTGCTCGAGGTGTCTATCCCCGTTACTCGTGCCGACGTCCTGCATCAATGTGACGTAATGGAGGATGTCGCCATCTGCTACGGCTACAACAACCTCCCCAGATCATCTCCCAACAAGAGCGCAACCATCGGTGCACCTCTCAAGATCAACAAGCTTGCCGACATTATCCGGACGGAGGCCGCCATGGCTGGCTGGAGTGAGGTTCTGCCTCTCATTCTGTGCAGCCACGACGAGAACTTTGCCTGGCTGAACCGCAAGGACGATGGCAAAACGGCCGTCAAGCTTGCGAATCCGAAGACCGCCGAGTACCAGGTTGTACGGACGTCCCTGGTCCCCGGTCTCCTCAAGACCATCCGCGAGAACAAGAAGCACAGCGTGCCCATCAAGATCTTTGAGGCTTCCGACGTCGTCTTCAAGGACGAGTCGCTGGAGCGCAAGGCCCGCAACGAGCGCCACTTCGCCGCCGCCTGGTATGGCAAGACATCCGGCTTCGAGGTCGTCCACGGCCTCCTCGACCGCATCCTCCTGATGCTACGCACCGCTTTCCTCACCCACGAAGAGGGCCTGGCCGCTGGAAAGAGCGTCGACTTCAAGGTCGCCGAGAACCCCAGCAAGCCCGACGGCTACTGGATCGAGGAGATCAACGAGGACACCTTCTTCCCCGGCCACGCCGCTGCCATTTACCTGCGCCTCGGCGGCAAGGAGCAGCGCATCGGCGAGTTTGGCATCCTGCACCCCACGGTGCTCGAGAAGTTTGACCTGAGGTACGTCCGCTTACCGAAACCCTTATACGCCTGCAAGATTAACAAAGACCGCAGATACCCCGTGAGCACCCTCGAAATCAACCTCGAGGTCTTCTTGTAAGTGATGAGCATGATGGGTTATGGACATGATAAATGGCTATGGATATGGAAAAATTACGTAAAAAAGCTCGGTTCGGTTTTCTCGTTCAGACATAGACTTGTTGTTAGGGTTGGTTCGTCCCGCGCCAGCCAAAGAAGTAGACTCGAGATTTTTTTTTAAAAAAAAAAAACAGTAAAGACAATGCTGTGTGCAATTCCTGCATTCTGGCACTCGTTACTGCGGTGACGACTGACGGGCCTGATCCAACAAGGCTGTAATAGCAATCAGATCAACGAAGCAAACCAATCAGCAGAGATGCGCATGAGACAGCGTCGTGGAGAATAATTAGATTAAGAAACTTCATGGCGCGCACGAAGGATTTGCAATCCAAGGGCGGATGGATCTATACAAAGAAAACCCGAATTGCTCCGTTTTCACGCTTCCGTCTTTCCCGACGCCCCTTTTCTCTGTAGCCGCTGTGGTCATAACTCGTTGATAATCAGTTGGTCCGGCCAGATTGTTGCCCTTTGCAAATGAAAATCATTCGCCCCAATACCTCGTTGCGGCTGACGGGTCGGAACGCAAAAAAAAGGCCGTGAAAACACGTTACCTAGTATAGTACAGAAACTTCTTACTTGACATGTTGGAACCGTGGATGACGCCCAGCCCGTTCGCCTCGTGTCAAAAAACCCCAGTATTTGCTCGGCGTTCTTCGCAGCACGCAAAAAACTTGCGCTCGACACCATTGACGCTCACAACTTTAGTCAGCTGGAAGCGCTGACAGAGGCATGCCGTTATCATTGCAGTGGGCTTTGCCAACGGTGTCCACCATAATGAAATCGCTTTCGTCGGCGACTTCGACGCCGCCAGCGTTATCAGCTTCGTAAATGGGGTTTCCGCCTTCGATAGTGCCACTTTCACTAGTAGTGGCACTGATGCGGTGTGCTTTGTTGCCTGCGATGGGATCTTCATCGCCACTACTCCTTGGAGCAATTTTGAGACTCTCTATGCTTTGGATGCCGAAGTCCAGCTCCCCCTGAGTGCCCCATTCTTGGGACGCATCATAGACCCCTGTTTCGTCTGTCCGTTCAAGATGGTTTGGCGCCTCTTGCGAGTCTCCGTTCCTGGCTTCCTATGTCATCTCGCGGAGCTCTTGCTCGTTGCGACCCTGCACTGTCGAAGGGGAAGGGCCGGGGTTGCGCCCAGCCATGTTGAGCATTCCAGAGACGTTCCGTCCAATGTTGAGGTTGGTGATATTGTCTCTAAGTTGAGAAAAGGTATTGTTCTCGGCTGAGACGCTCCGATAGGCAGAGGACGGCTGGCGGTTTTGCTGTGCCTGACGACCTTCGCGCTCCTCTTCAGGAGTCACTGTCATGTGGGATGATTCCACGGCGGTCAAGACCGACTGGGAAGCAGCCAGCGAAGGAGGCTTAGAGTCAGCAACATCAGGTGGTGTACTAGGCAAGCTGTTGGCATAAGACCCCTCAGTGACGGGCTGGAAGCTGGCAATGGCTGATGCCCTGTTTTGAGCTTGAGCGGCGGTAGCATGCAACTGCGAGTTCATCTCCTCATCGGTCCGGTTGTACAGCTGGTGCCACCAGACGATATCTTTAAGGTCGGCCTTGATGATGGCACTACGCGCCTTGTCGTACTCGTCGACGGTGGGGTCATACTTGTCATTGATAAACTCTTGCTTGCGACTCAAGAAGTAGTCCCAAACAGACGATGTGCGTTCAGTGGCGCGGGCGTCACGCCTCTGCTTCTCCGAGTTGTAGAGAAATGTACCATACTGACATGAGTAGAGGTGGTAGAGCAGGCGTCGGAGGAAGCGCTCGTTGAACTCAAACTTGGTCGGGTTTTGGCGCAGGAGCTGGTAAACGCAGTCCAGATACTGGTGGAATACAGGGCTGACCATCTTAGGAATGGTGGCCTCGTCATCGGCAACCTTGCCGGTAGTAGCCTCTCCGGCGGCTTCGGGGTCAACTGGGTCCTCCTTACTCTGGTTGAAGAGCCGACGAGCCCCGGCGAGAACATTCTGGAAGGCATCTGTGCGGCCATCATTGTCACCCGGCTGGATGGTTTGACCGGCCATGGCATCCTTCTGCATGGTGAACCAGCTTTCGTGGTTCAGGTGGCCAGAGCGGAGGCGGAACATGTGGCCAAATGACAGCCAGTCCTTCTCGACCAGGACGACAAAGCCCTCAATGGTTCGGAAGTAAGGGTCCAGCATAATCTGAGCAAGAGCGCTCAGCTGGCTGGTACGATCCCAACCATCAGAGCAATGGATCAGGACATTGGAATGCTTCAGCCAGATCTGGCGAGCAATGATATCTGCACCATTGAGAACTGCTGTGACGTGTTTGAGCCATCCAGTAGCATAGAGAGCCTGCTGATCGGGAGGCAGAGAAGAGATGTCAGCATCTTTGAGGACCTCCACAGTTTTGTGGAGAGATGCCCTCATGACATGGATGTTCTCAATGTTCATGAATGCCTTCTGAGCACCAGGGTAGCGATCCATAGGCTCCGACCCCATTCCCTGAACCTGATTGACCATAGCATTGACGGTAGGACGAGCGTCAACAATCATGTTGATTTGCTGGGCACCAAAGACCAGCCTCTTTCCGGTCTTTTCATCATAGATCTTGGTAGCAGCCTCATCAATGAGGCTTTCTTCATACTTTTCCTGCTCAGACAGGTTCAGATTCGGACTGTGTGACTGGCTCTGTTGGGCAGATGGCTCTCCATCAGTGCTTGACCGAGGCACCTGAGAAGAGAAGGAAGCCATAACCAGCTTTTCGTCTTGGACGTTAGTCTTCCTAGTGATGCCAGATTTGGGCTGGGCACTTCGTGTAATAGTGCAATTGTTGACACTGTGGATATAACTGAGTGCTGGGATACGGTTTCTGGATCGGTAGTCCTTGGCATACTTCAAGACGTTGTCTGATATGGTGGAAGGAACCACCAAAACACTGGGATAGGTGTCGCAGAAAGTGTAGTCTTTGTTGATGTCGGTAATTCTCCAACCTTTGTCTTGTGACTTCTCACTGATGCCCTGCCGGCGAAACTCGGTTCTTGGGTCGTAGATTTTCCAGCCATTGACCTGCTTCTCTGTTTTGGAGGGTTTGTGGTGGAAGGCAAACAATTCTTCCACCCCTCCTAGCTTGCAAGTTCTTTGCTTGATGAAGTTGAAGACATCTTGAGCAATCTTGTCATCTTCAAAGGCAAAAGTAACATAGATGAAGTCTCGACAACGGATGCGAATGGTGCTGTTGTAGCTTGAAGTGATTGGCATGAGTCGAAGGATGCAGTTTGCCAGCATTGGGTAGGTAATCCATGACTCTCGAGCTCGAGGTGGAGGGACAGCCTTAGCTTGGATGGTGTCCTCATCGTGGTTGGGTGATTTTGGTGGTGGTAGAGCAGAGAAGACAAGGTGGAAGTCGGTCAGTCGAAGGGTGCCAGTAGAGGTGACACCTCCACTGATACACTGGACGTTCTCGACAAACTATAAGAAACGCCATAGTCAGTCAGGTACAGTAAACCAGGCGGGAGGAAGGCCAAGGAAGTGAACAGATATCAACATAGGAGACAGCTGCAAAAATTTACAGGAATTCGCCCACCTTTCGAGCCTCCATTTTGAGAATGGTGGTTGCGAACTGTGCTTATTATGCCTACAAGAGCATGTTCGTCGGAAGATCCGGGATAATGGTAGGAACGGTAAGGTCTAGCCACTCCAATGAGAGCAGCTGTATTGTCGCGTAACCTCGATGATGCAGAATAGCTCTGGTAGCAAGTTGAAGCAAGATGTTGGTAACCGCAAAATTGGTATTTCCGAGTTTCTTGTAGCCAAGTCGAGATGCAGAGCAAAAGAGCAGTTCGAAAGATAGGTTGGCAGCTCGTCGTTGCAGGGGAAGTTATTGGTGTCGGTGTTGCAGCGGGAAGGAACGAAGGGTCAGGCTGGATATCCACTAGCGCGGGGCTGAAAGCAGACGTCACGGCCTGATGGACCAGGTAAGTGCTATGGTGATGGAAAGCCCCAGCTAAGCAAGTATAGAAAAAGATTAAGATTCCTAATCTGTAATGAGTGTGGGATTTTCTTTCGATATTCTCACTCTGGCTTGGTTGATGTTCAAGATGTTGTTCTGGGAGGGTTTAGCTGGGACTGCGGCAGCTGATATATACGGCTATCGCAAGGAATACTACGACGCCAGCAGATCGTGAATCAGGAACGGGCTCTGGAGACGCGACAGGACGGAAGGCCAAATGTCACCCACCTGACGTCTTCGGTTCAGTGTGACCTAGGTAGGTAGTCGTGGCTTGACCATTCAGCGACCAGGGTACCTTCATTTCAGCGACCGCCAACCCCACCAAGCTGGATTTTGGGCAGTGTTCCCTCTGATGAACCCCACATTAGACGACCAACCGGCAGAACGGGGCCTTCCATACCGACAGCACAGTATTATGGAACCCGGAGCTGAAGCTTTGCCAGCTGGTGCTGGTCATGGAGCCAGCCGGCAGACATGGTGAGTTGGGAAAAAAAGACTGGGCGCGTCAACTCCGTGCACGGACCAAAAGTACTTTTCGCAGGTAGGGCTCCTCACGCACACAGAGAATTTCTTAATTCGAGGCGGCACTGGCGAATTGGGTGGCTCTCAAACCGACATCCTCACTTTCTTCGCAACACCTCCCCGTCGACGTCGAACTTCCACCAACCCGTCCAACTAACCCCAACCCTTTCGACAACCGGGCAAACGAAGTCAAGATGGCTGTTCCAGGCACTCAGATGTAAGCCTCCCTTCCAATCCGTCTATGCTTGCCAAAGAAGAAGGAAAAAAACGCCATCCGCACGAATATTACACGGCCTATCCCGAAACCCTCCCCCGCCTCGACGAATCTCACGATGTTCGAAAACCATACTGGCTGCAGAAGAGACGGACTTTTTGCAAACTTGCTTTTTGACTGGGTAATGTACTGACTTGTCGCAAAGCTCCAAGCGCAGAAAGTTCGTCGCCGATGGCGTCTTCTACGCTGAGCTGAACGAGTTCTTCCAGCGCGAGCTGGCCGAGGAGGGCTACTCCGGCGTCGAGGTCCGCGTCACCCCCACGGTCACCGACATCATCATTCGCGCCACCCACACCCAGGAGGTTCTCGGAGAGCAGGGTCGCCGCATCCGCGAGCTCACCTCGCTCATCCAGAAGCGCTTCAAGTTCCCCGAGAACTCCGTCTCCCTGTACGCCGCCAAGGTCCAGAACCGCGGTCTCTCCGCCGTCGCTCAGTGCGAGTCCCTCCGCTACAAGCTCCTCAACGGTCTCGCCGTCCGCCGTGCCTGCTACGGTGTCCTCCGCTTCATCATGGAGTCCGGCGCCAAGGGTTGCGAGGTTGTCGTCTCCGGCAAGCTCCGCGCCGCCCGCGCCAAGTCCATGAAGTTCACCGACGGCTTCATGATCCACTCCGGTCAGCCCGCCAAGGACTTCATCGACTCTGCCACCCGCCACGTCCTCCTCCGCCAGGGTGTTCTCGGCATCAAGGTCAAGATCATGCGCGGCTCCGACCCCGAGGGCAAGGCTGGCCCCTCCAAGACCCTCCCCGATGCCGTCTCCATTCTCGAGCCCAAGGAGGAGCAGAGCGTCGTCCAGCCCATGTCCCAGGACTACGGTGCCAAGGCCGCCCAGGCCCAGGCTGCCGCCGAGGCGCAACAAGCGGAGCAGCAGGAGGGTGCTGAGGAGCCCGAGGCCCAGTCGTAGGAAGCTGGCGGTCTGGCGGTCTCGTCTCAGGACCACCTGTCTACCGTTCCCGCTAACGAATTCGTCGGCGACTGGTAGATGAATGAATAAAAAACTACTTGGACACAAGCACTGCTTTGCACCGCTTCCCTCTCTCTGTTCATTCTCTCCAAAATGGGACACGAACTCGCAGCTTGGGAAGGGTTCTACAAAAAGGGTGGTTGCGCGAAACAGCAATAGGGAGGACGGGGGTGGAATACTACTCAGGCGTCTTGATCACATTTGCATCACTCTGCGAAAGGGAATTCGGATAGTTGCGACTGGCTTGTAATGGTTAAGTCAACCATGGAATGAGCAACGAAATTTTCAAACATTATCGTTTGCGTGCCATAATGCTGTGATGTTACCAGTGACATGATGTTCCATGTATGTGGTCTGAGCAGTGCAGACAAATTTCAACTTCCTGGTAAGGATCCACACACTCGTCTGCTCCTCTGTGTGCCGGTCACTGACCTGAAGCAATGGCTCATGCTGCTCAATTCAAGGCTCGACTTGGCCTGGTCTATGGTGCTGTGATGCTGATACGTTTGAACTGAAAATGCCCTTCTCTCTCGGCAAAAACGGAATGCGCCTATCATCACATTCACTTGATTCGCCCCCTCGCCGCCCGCCTAGTCGTACAAAAAGGTGCTTCAGCAAATGGTACCATGGAATTCCCCAATGAACGCCCCGATAGTCCCTCCCGTCCTGTAATACTCCTTTTGCCGTTGCAGAAGTGAAAATGCCATGGGGACCTAGCTTTCTGTGTTCCCCTCCCCTTGCTGGGGGGTGCGCGCCTGCACCGATTCCGTGGGTCTGTGCCTCTTTCATTGGATTCGATCATGTCGTGGAGAACTTCTCAGTCATATGGCTTTCGAGACAAAATGTACAATGCTGCCCCCCAAAGTGGGTCATAGGCAAGAAATGCGTTGAACAAAAAGACGACCGCCGCTGCCGCTGCCGCTGCCGCCGCGTCTACCGACAACAAGAAAACAGGCTGTCGTGCCTTCTTGCCTACCTATCGCCAGACCTCTGATTTTGGAGCTCAATTGTCTCATTGTATGTCTTTGAGTGGCCGTTGGCTCCTCCGTTCGCTCGGCGGCGATCGTTCTCGTCTTCGCTTTCCTCGGCCAGGTCGGTCAATCCGAACTCAGCACCGGCTTCCTCATCGTAGGCTCTCATCAGACCGGTCGTGTCGCCGTGACGGCTGTCCATACTCATTCGCGGGTCTGTACTCCTGCGGGCTTGCATGCTCAGACGGGTCTGAATGGTTGAGACCATGTCCGTGCCCATAGCATCTGAACCACCACGGCCGGCGATCAGGTGGTGTCCATTCGGGTCTGATCTCGAAAGGTTCAGCAGGTAAACACCAGTAAAGGTGACCAGGAAGCCGCAAATCAGCGAAATCGTGTTCACCGTGTCCGTAGTATTGAAGCCGCCGAACAGAATGAACGAGGCGCAAAGCGTCGCCGTTGTGAACGTCACGTAGTAGAGGGGGTTCACGCTACGTGGCTCTTCATTAGCGCGGTCCTAGTGGCCTAACGCGTACGGCTCTTTTCTGGGTACTCACATGTTTGTGGGGAACTGAGCGAGCGCCTTGTTGAAGTAGTTCATTTGCGTCAGGATGCAAACGGCCGTCAAGATCATGAAGACGTAAGTCGACGGATGGGAAAATTGGTTGTTTCCGGCGAACGTAAGTTTTAGAGCGATGCCGAATGCCTTGACAGACATGACCGAGACCGACCCGACCGTCGAGCAAATGGACAGATAGATTAGCGCGTTCTTTTTCCCGTGAACCGGCGCAACCTTGTAGATCATGACAACGGCGAAGGCGGTGACCGCAAAGGCGTACAGCAAGAAGCCTGTAATAGATATAATCAGTCATCAAGGTGTTGGTCGGCGCGCTGCACCTGACTCACCAGGCTGAATGGCATAGTGCAGAATCTCGTCAACGGTCTGGATATCTTCGTCTGGAGGTGCATGGAGGACGATGATGACTGCGCCAATCAGGCAGATTGCGCTGCCGAGGCGACCAAGAGTACCGAGCTCTTCTTTCAAGAAATACGACCCAAGAACGGCGCCGATGAGGACAGAGAGGGCGCCAAGAGGAGTGACAAGAATTGCCGGTGCAAAAGCATAGGCGGCAAAGTTACAGACTTCACCAACAACCACTGGGCAGGTATTAGCGACAAGGCGGCCTGGCTTGGGAGTCGAGATGGCCTACAGGTTGAAATACCAGCCCACCACACTGGACTCTTTAGGTACACGAAACCATCTCCCTCAAACCCATGACGTTCTTCGGCTTGCATGAGACCCTGCACCTGAGTGTCAGCTTCGAACGTTCCGACCGTGGGCCCAGAGGTGATTGCGGATGAGGCTTGAGATCACGTACCTTTTTTGTGATCACGAAACTGATACCTACAGTCGAGACGAATCAGCGGCATGCCTCTACAAGGCGGAGCGGGATAGAACCGCACCTATGGCTAAACTTGATGCCATGGCCAGGGCCAGGCCGATGTATCTGCGCGGGTGGACTGTCAGCGAAATCGGATTTCGAGGCCAGGTGGTCGTATAGGCATGTAGCAGACGACATGCTCCACGCTGGTGTGGTCGCAAACGTACTTCTCGTCTAACATCATATTGCCGAAATTCAGCGCGTCGAGGGGGACGTGTAGCGAAAAGAGCGTCGAGTCTGCTCAAGCGTTTGCGTCGAGGCGAGGGTCGCTGAATGAGAGTGTCGTGTCCCGTAGATTGGGAGCTGGCGAGGCTCGCGCCGGGCGAGGAAGAGGGAGAGGTTGAAGGAGCAGGTCGGACCTCGTCAGCAGCGACACATGGAAATATCGACTCTAGCGATTGCAAGGCCGAGTCAAAGAATGGTCGACGTCGGATAGCGACGAGCGTCGGGGCGTTCGATTCGAAATCGAGTCGAGTCGAGCAAGTCGTCGTGGTCGGTCGTGTCGTGTCGGGTCGGTGGTTTTGGCGCAACTGAGAAGCCAGAGGGGAAGGGAGACCAGACGTTCGTTTCGTGGGATTTTACAGGTAAAACTGTGAGAGCGGTACGTAGCGCGACAGATTGGCCCCGATCAGGTACATACAACAGCCAGGGTCAATTCGTACAGCAACACGGCAAAGTTAAAGCAAAGGATAGCGGAGCACGCGGCTAGGCCAAGTTAGGTACTTAATGGCAGAGCAAAGAGATGCCAGTGGGTGGACAAGCACAAGACGGCCGACTAGGTTCTGACGCAGGTCGGTCTAGGTTGAGCAGCGGCAACTGATGGGATGGTGGACAAGCGTGAGAGGTAGGGTGATGAGAGGTGCAAAATCGACAGATATGGTGTGTGGCGTGTGTGTGTGTGTGGTTGACCTGAGGAATGCCACTTATCCAGCCAGATAGGGAGTTTTTTGGGGGGTTTCAGAGGCCCCCTGGGAAGTGCAGAATGTCCCTGTTGCAAGTCACAGATGGTGCAAGAGCCAGGTGGTAGGTACCTCACTTTCGCACAGCGAGGTGTGTACAAGTAGCATTTCCAGCGGTCAATTACCCCGTACCTGGTTGGATTGCCCAAGAGGTCGCGCCACGATAGGTGCCCTGGGTTCCTCGGGGCCTTGTCTGCAGACAACTTGGCTGCGAGCCAGCCCAGACTTGTTGAGTGCGTGTGGGTACTACGTAAGGATATGCGTGCAGTCTGTCTCTATCAAGCTCGACTGACAGCAGAATGAAGTGAGGGTCGACACGAGGGGCTGCGCCGATAGATAGCGCAGAAGTGGACACGGAGACGGGGTCCACGGCGACGACGATGGTTCTGGATGCATATCCACTTTTTGCTGATGATGCGTCTACAATTTCGCACACTACAGCGAGTGCCTCTGAGGTGAAGATGTGCAATTGAGCGTACCGAGGTGTCTGGTCCAGCTCGTGATGGACGATGTATGTAGAGGGGAGTCCCGCAGTCGCAGTTACAGTCGTAGTCGTAGTCGTAGCCGCAGCTGCAGCGGCACGGCAAGGCAAGGGCTGCAGGTTAACACAAGTATCCGTACGAGGGCGTCGATTGATTACAGTCTGTACTACAGTAGACGGATGGCGGTAAGTATCCTGTCATTATATCACTCTGTAAATGGGCGACATGGCCAGATTGTGCATGTGTTTTGTCGTGGACAGAAACTCATGAAGCTCTTAGGTAACTGGTAGCTACTTCTGCTTGGCGGGTACATACATCTCGAGGAGAAGGAAGCGAGCGTTGTCGTGTGCAACTTTGGACGGAAGGCGGTTTTTCTGACACAGAAAATGGGTTCTGCAGGGACGCCAAGTTTCTGGCCCGAAGTTCAGCTTTTTTGCTCTCTTCATCCTGAATTCTCTCCCGATAATGCCATCCTTCCCCATTGACTACCTCGTCCATACATAGGTCAGGCCAGTCTCTTCTCTTTGGCATGGCCTAAACCAGCTCTCGTCACTGTCCCATCACCAAACAGATCATCAATCTGATCCTACGATGGTCCAGGGGACTCAGAAATGGAAATCGGTCCCTGAGCAGGTCGTCTTCGGCCGCCCGACAGGGGCCTCATTTGTGAGGTATGGGAGGTTCCGCTGTTCTCTTCGCAAGGGGGCCATGCTGGTAACCCTCTCTCCATGCTCCGGGCATGGATCGGGGCATTGGGGCTAGGGGCTTGGGGCTGGACTTGTCCCCCATTACGAAGCCTTCCTCCCCCCAGGGAAAAAAGGCCTGCCTAGGTATCCGTAGCTGTACCAGAATACGCCATGCCCGTGAGCTCGTGGCTTAGCGGCGGCATGCATCGAAGCGCACTCGGCGGCACTAGAGATGGGATGTTTACAAGTAGAGGTGTCTGGATTTGCCCTTGTCGGCCAGAGAAGGCTCTAACAATCAGTGGATGGGCGAGCGTGAAAGAGCGCTATGATATGCACCGAGAAAAATCTCCATGGGAGATCCGATTCAGGTACGGATACGGAGTACAAATCGGTATTTCTATTTCTATTTTTTGCACCTTTACTAAACTGCGATGCAGCTAGAGTGGAGTGCGTCGTTGAAACAGGTTCATTACGAATGACACTGTTGGACTGACACGACCAAACGAAGCTCCTCTTTAATTAAATCACAGCCACACCCTTCAATACCCACGTCGTCATCGCCTCTCAAACCACGTATGCTGCAACGAATCGAGCCTACACATGGAGATACTAATCGTAGACCATCGCAAAAGTCCGGCCCCGAGCACCCAATTGCTCTTTCCCGTCATTATGTAAGACGTCAGTCACCGCACCTCACTAACGGTAAGAAAGTTTTGAAGGAATGCGAGGCACTCAAAAGGCGCCAGCCTGAACCTCACGTGGTCCCAAAACACATGCCACATATCCCTCCCTTGAATTATCCCCCGGATTTCCCTCCCCCGTCACCATCCAAAACGGCAAGCTCCGTTCATTGCGGCAAGCTTCCGCCCGCCTACCGCATGACATACACGGTCGTCGAAACAAAAACGGCCCATTCACATCCCTCTCTTACCCCTTTTGAATCCTCTCTCATGCGCACAGGGAAGCCCTTCGCATGCAAAAGTCTCGGCTCCTGACCAGAGTATACCTAACACTCTTGCACGCTAAACGCAACTCATATTGAACACCTTCGCCATAAGTGACCCAGGCATTCGGCTAGCATCTGACAACAAGTAAACCGTAGAGCCCAAGCTTCGCTTAAGTCTCCTCGTTGCAGAGCGCGTCCGCCTGCCCCACCCCTCGATGTCCCTGTCTGTTCCTCTCCATGTCGAACTTTGAAAATCCGCAGCAGGTTAAGATGCCTTCGACATTAGATGAAGACAACATACTCTAGAGGTCTTGTCCAAACATCAACGTTCGATGACTTGCCGTCTCATCCGCACGAATCACCGGAATTCATTTTCTATTCAGCAAGACCCTCAAACAAATGCTGTTTGACGACT
This sequence comes from Colletotrichum sidae, assembly GCA_004367935.1. NCBI lineage: Eukaryota > Fungi > Ascomycota > Sordariomycetes > Glomerellales > Glomerellaceae > Colletotrichum > Colletotrichum sidae. Next base: position 14,336 of record QAPF01000404.1, on the reverse strand, counting down.
GATATCAGATGGGCCCGACAAACCTCCTGTCCAAGTACGACGTTTTCATCCCATCTACGATCAAAATCCTAGTCCTCTTGTGATGACCTTGACCTTGGATGCCGGTGGAATCCTCCGCGGGAGAGGACACATCTCACGAAGATGGCTCGCCGACAATGATGTACCCTGACTGCTATTGTCAACCACAAAAATATATTCTCGTAGACGTGAGTGTATACTCGAGTAGAACTCGAGTAGAGTGTTGGCGGAGGCGACCAACTACCTCACGGACATCCTCTGAGCCATTGCCCCTACGCCCGACACTGCCCGGCTCTCGAAATGAAGACTTCAAAGACCGACTATTTTGTAAACGCTCAACCTGTCCGGACCGCGGACCAAGAGGGCCTTCATACGTCACCTCACGAACAGACTCGCACGCTTAGGCGTCCGCAACTCCGTCTACTCCTGTCGCTGTACAAGAAATGTCACCCCAGTTCCCTCTCGCCATTTTGAGCCCGCTCTTACGCCGTAAATCCATCAACATCGCCAGCCGATAAATGGGGTATCAGGGGAATTCAATGACTACTGTGGGGATAGCCCATCGCTGATTTGGTTTGCCGAATTTTCTGGTGTTGTGTTGTTTGAAGTGAAAAGCTGCCGATTAGTACATATCATCATCGGAGTCTTACCTGGAAGATAATTTCAAAAGCCGACGACGTTTTGCTGGTTGTTTTCATTCCGACAGCCATGTTGGAGCTAAGTTCGGGTAGCCACGGGCATCCAGGCTTCACGTCAACTTTCCGTTGGCCGCTGGCGTGACTGGCTACCCAGAGCCGCAAGTCCTAATTTCGAATTGGTTCGAGGGCGTACCAAAAGTTAGTAGCATATTGACAGGGTTCAAGGCCGACGGCGCTTCACGTCTGCGTGATGATTAGAATCGTTACGGTGTTCCGTTCCATGGAACAGAGTGACACACCTTTCTCAGCCCCGTCAGCCAACAGGTCGTCCACATCCGATCGTTGGCGTTTGCCAGCGACTGAAGGGGACTGGGGGATTTCATCATCTCCTTGGCCAGGAAACTCTCTCCAATCAATTTCCTCAAGTTCATCAGGCTGGGTGACGGCGCGAGCACAGGCGTCCTCGTTGTCGAGTATGTCGGCGTTCAAATCGAGATCATTGTTGTCTACTGTAACCTCGTCGCCGTTCAAGGTCGATGTTGCGCTGGTGTTGGGGGTTACCTTGCTTGCCGAGGTGTCATCGACGGTGTCGATGAATTGATTCGCGAAGGTCGCGTTGTTCTGGTCGTTTAAGGGCTGCTCGTCCGCTCCGGTGTCTAGCAAATCGGCGGGTTCGGTCTCCCAGGTCACCAGGGGGTTCGAGTGGTCGATTTCTGGAACTTGCAGTAAATCGTCAGCGTCTTTTGTCGAAGAAAACGCCATGCTGACATTTGAAAGGGAGTGAAAGTGACGAGATGATAATCGAGAAGTTTCTCGATCTGGGGCAGGACAGGAGAGACTAGAAAGGTGGGCTTGTCGAGCAGTGTGTCTTGTCTTTTGTACAAAACATGTGTATGCGAGTTCGTCCCCTTTCGCCATCTCATCTACTTGAGGCATCGAAGCGCACTTGTGACAGAGACAGAACTGAGGGTAATAGCATGGATCATGCAAGGAAATGTCGGGTTTACCATTTTCTTCTCTCAAAGGGCGAGGCTCGTCAACGTTGATGCCTGTGGAGTTCGGAGCGGCTTCGGGGTTTTCCATCGCAGCCGACTGGTCCGTTAGACTGATGTTAGGGTCAACCTCATCCGTCTCCATGTTGGCATCCTCGACAATGTCCAACTCCGGTTGGAAGGTTTCTCCGTCAATAGCGGCTGGGTTTTCGTCTTCGTTCGCTGCGGCTTCCTCGATAGCGCCACTGCCATCGTCGTTGGCTTGGTCCACTTCGACTACGTCGTACACCTGGTTCTCAACAGTTTGATCACCGGCAGGGTCTTGGCCGTCGATGACACTGTGGTCTGTTACATCCTCGTCACTATGTTCGCTCTCGACCGGCGAATTCGGCCAGGCACTGGCATCCGCATTATCTTCCTCCCCCACCATGCCAGGCTCATCGTCTAGGATCTCAGGCTCCGCCAATTCGCTGTGTGCCTGTGACGCGAAGAAATAGCCAACTTCATCAAGACCTTTGCCATTGTAGGCATCGTCGACAAGCGAGAGCCACCGCTTCTTGCAGTTTGGCCGAGTCAACAGATTTGCATACAACGGCTTGGAGGCATCAGGATCTTGGTTTTTGACGAGCGAGTCAAACACTGAAATGACTTGGCCCAAAGTTATGTCCGAGAACATGTCTGGCTGGGTGGACTTGTAGGGAGTTAGCAGTTGCCCAACGTCACCTGGCGGAAAACCTACCTCGGCGAACTCGAGGCCCAACTCGTCGATCTGAAAAACGAGTTCGTCATGAGGGCCAAGCTCGTTGGCGAGCTCCCGACGGAAGCCAGCCAAAACACCTTCCATCTTGCAGTGCAGCAGAGACAAATCATCGAAGAAGCACTCCTTATTCTCGCTGTCGGGTGAGTTGTAGAAAAAGGGATAATCGATTCCTTTGTAGGAAACTGTGATGACCGGAATCTCCATGCCCTCGTTGGAAGGCGATTCCATGGAAGCAGGCGATCGGTCATCATCCACTGCCTCATCTTCGTAGTCCATCGGGTCATAAATCAATGCATCTTCTCCGACAGCTTCAAGTTCTTGCTCGTCATTTGCCGGGATAAGTTCCACTGTGGAAACACCGTCGAAATTAGCTTCACCAGCTTCATTTACCGGCTCCTGTTTGGGAAATGGTTTGGCGCCAGCATCCATGGTCTGATCATCAGTATCTTGCTCTGAATGCGCACTGCTCTGGCCTTCTTGGTGCGCACTGTGATTCTCTGCTTGCGCCTCGGCGGCATCTACTGTGGCACCGGCAGCCGTGTTCCCGTCTTCGAAATAGTTAACTTCGTGCGAGTTGTTATTCGGCTCTGCGTCTTGCGTCTGAACGGCCTGCCCATCAATGTAGGAGTCGACATCAGCTGAGTCTTGTGTATTGTCATCAAAGGACTCAAGAGCATCGACTGTGTCATCGTATCCCTCTGCGCCATCCTCGTGCAGTGTTTCAGGTCCATCATCTGCATGCGTGATCTCTGTAGGCTGAGCTTCGCTTGTCATATGCTGAACTGCCTCGTCGCCCAACTGCCAGTCTCCCTCTTGCCGTTCAGACTGGGCATCGGCTGGGTTCGCAGCTTGGCCTTCATCGGGTCCATCTTCCCAGTTGATCTCGTTTTGATTGTCAAGCTCGCCCTCCCCCTGCCGCTTGACCAAAGCAGCATCGTCCACCTCCACGACACCAGGCTCCTGATCGGTGCTCTCGGGATGGGTATCATTGGCAACATAGTCTGTCTCGACTTCGGCCTGCACTTCTGTTTCCAGCTCGAGAGACGTCTCCGCGTCATTGGGTGCATCGGTAACGAAATGGGCGTTCGCCGAGAAAGAACTGTGATTGGAACCTTTCGCTGTGACGGTAGGACCTGCAGTGTCATCTTCGGAGTAGTCTATGTACTCGTCATGATGTTGAGCGTCGTAGCTCGGCGGCGGTACTGTTTCGGCCGCCATCTTCCGTCGTCCTGAAACGTAGCAAAGAGCGCACTCGTCCAACAACAGTTTGAGGTTGCTTGGTGGTTGACGTAAACCGGTAACGTAAATCCGGATATCCGCTTCGTACCAGAGAACCCGGGCCTAGTCTTGAGGTTGGGGAAGAGCTATGGGTGGGGACGTCTTGAGAAAGCTCAAGAGTATCAAGAATGGTTCAGAAAAAGTAGGGGCGCCGAACGGAGTATATATTACATCAAGCCCGGTATAGAGGGTGAAAGAAGACAAAGAGGGTGCAAGATGGTAACCGCAGGGTCAGTCCGTAAGGTAAGGTAGCACGCAGGTCGTCAGATTTACCCAAAGAGCGGAGTCGCGTTGGAAATTTAAAAATGGCACGGGCGCCCATCTGCGTTCCTTAATGGAAGTCACAGGCTCCGCGCGTGTTGGAGGCAGCTGCAACTTTGCTCCTTTGGGCTTAGCACCGGGCCGCTGTACGTAAGGTGATATGGCCCGTGCACTGGCCAGATTCACACATTCGGACCTCTCACCTAATATTCAAGCTTCCCAACCGATGTGGTCCCGTCGTCCCTCCTTTGGCCTGGGACGTTGAAGTTGCGACAGCCTTTCTACGTAACCAATCCAGCTTGACAATTGTTCCCTCATTTCCTATACAATGGTGATACTGCTTTCCGATTGTCTGAACCCCGACGACATGATGCTGACTCCCTTAGGTTGTCCTCGCAGCGTCGATCTGCACCCGAGGCGGGAAAGCTGTCCTCTCCCGCCAGTTCAGGGAGATGCCACGATCACGTATCGAAGCCCTTCTCGCGTCCTTCCCGAAGCTGGCTGACAGCGGCACCCAACATACGACCGTTGAACAAGATAACGTGCGCTTCGTCTACCAGCCCCTCGACGAGCTCTACATGGTTCTCATCACCAATCTCCAATCCAACATTCTCCAAGACATCGACTCTCTGCACCTTTTCGCTCAGGTTGTCACTAGCTCGTGCAAGAGCCTTGACGAGCGTGAGATTCTGAAGAATGCATACGAGCTTCTCAGCGCTTTCGACGAGCTAGTCACCCTCGGCTACCGCGAGAACTTGACCATCAGCCAGATCAAGACCTTCCTTGAGATGGAGAGTCACGAGGAGCGGATCCAGGAGATCATCGCTAGAGTGCGTCACTTCGAATGTCGGCAAATTCGAAGCCCGTGTGCTGACTTGGCGTACAGAACAAGGAGTTGGAGGCTACGGAGGAGCGCAAGCGTAAGGCCAAGCAGCTGGAGATGCAGCGCAAGGAGTCTGCCCGTGCCGGCCGGGTGGGCGGTGGCATGCCCAGGACACCCGTATACCCGACATACACCCCCCCTACCCGCCCGACGACGAACGACACATATGATTCGTACGAGGCTGAGAAGAACAAGACATTCAACAAGTGAGTTGCGTCGATTGCAGTGCTAGGCGGTTGGGGCAAATACTAATTCTTGCAGGCTGAGCGCTCCCAAGGGCAAAGGAATGCAACTGGGCAAGAAGTCCAAAACGACCGACATGTTCGAACGCGTTCGCGGCGAGATGGGCGCAGAAGTCGACGACACGCCCCTCATTACTCCAACCCCTGCCCACGTCCCCGAGCCGGCGGCCGAGCCTCGCATCTCGTCTACCCTGGATCGTGACGCCATCCATGTGGTTGTCAACGAGGCGATTAGCGCCAAGCTGTCGAGAGAGGGCGCGTTGAACTCCCTCGCGATCAGTGGTGACCTGAATCTGCGTATTTCCGACCCCAGCTTGACCAAGGTCAAGTTGAACCTCACGGCCAATGCGTCACATGGCGTACAGTTCCGGACGCATCCCAACGTCGACAAGAACCTGTTCAACAGCTCCAATGTTATTCAAATGAGCAACACCACGCGCGGTTTCCCCACCAACCAATCCGTGGGTGTTCTGCGCTGGCGAGCCACGGCACAGGCGAACGACACGAGCGCCTGCCCCATTACCTTCACAGTCTGGATCAACAGAGATGCCGACAAGTACAACATGACAGTCGAATACGAACTTACGGGTGGCGACACCCTGAAGGACGTCAGTGTGATTATTCCCTACTCGACCAGTGAGCCGGTCGTCTCAAGTTTCGACGCTTCGTACGAGGTCTCTGGCGACTCTCTCGAGTGGAACATCGGCACAGTCTCAGACGACAACCCAAGCGGGTCGTTTGAGTTTGAGGCTGAGACAAACGACGAGAATGACTTCTTCCCCATGACGGTCAGGTTCTCGAAGACGTCCCCCTTCATTGACGTTGACGTAAGTAGCACTCGCGCTGCATTTGATGGAGCTTCCGCTAACTTACACATCAATAGGTCATTGGAGTATCACTGCTTGAAGAGGACGAGGAGGTGACGTTCTCCAAGGAGGTCAAGTCCCACGCGGATAAGTTCCTTATTGAGTAAGGCGTAGCAGGCCGCTGTCACTAGGCACGGCGGAGGGGTCAGGAATTTCAAAAGTTGAGCGCCAACCTAAGAGTTTCCGAATAGCGTTTTGACTTGCGACAATGGGAAATACTAGCCACGAGATGTGGCTGCATGAAATGAACGTAAGGTATCTTAGAGAGGCAGGATGTCGTACTTCCTGCGGCCATGAAAAGAAGCTGTAGTTGAAGGTGGTGTCTGCTATCGTGTCTGAACTGAGTCTTGCCAGATTGCTGTACAATGCGTGCTTGTTTGAGGCGTACGAGGTACCTTAATTAGGTGCCATCGTCTTCCCTTGTGGAGAAGTCTCTGTTCCACAGTGACATTCGAAGTTCTGGCACTTGCAATCCCATAAAAGTCAGTGCTGTTGTGCATCCAGGTCCACACAAAGACGTCCACTAACTGCCCACTGAACCATTGCCTGAATTTCCCACATACAGAAGACCCAATCAGCATGCCTAGGCCCGGGCAGGTAGGAATGCAAGCCTAGGTACGTAGTTAGAGCCATCAACAGTGTAGAAAAAGGCAGGCAGCGCTTGAAGCTCTTGGACTGCCACTGGGTCGTCTAAACTACGACCAGTGTCGTCCCCTTTTGCACTGCACTGCGACTGTCACTCGTGTCGCTTTCACTCAGCTCGCCAAAGAGCTCATGCCTAGTTAGCAGCCAGGCCCTGCAATGCTCATTATCGCAAACACCACCACTTCGACACCACGAATAGCTTCGTGTTTCCGCAATGGCTGAAGCCAAGCAGCTTCAGCCCTATAGCGAGACCCGGTTCGACCAACGTGTCGTTGATGGTTTCCCCATCAGCAATCCTACGGTAGACCTTTCGGTGAGCTGGGACGCATCAGGGAAAAATCTCCTGATATGTCGTCCAAGAGATCAAATCGTGTCCAAAATTCACCAATTTGCTAAACCTGGCGAAGCAGCGCCGCAACCGCAAGCCGTAAGGTGGAAGCCAGATGGTGAGCATGCCCGCCAAGCACATACTACCTGGCGGTGCTGACACCTATAATAGGCCAGTTTTTAGCCATAGGTTGGAGCGATGGCAACGTGAGGCTCATGGGCCTCGAGAACAACAAGGCTGCACATCATATCCGCGTCGGCGGAGATTCGGCGTTGCCGCCAAACATTACTCACATCGGCTGGTCTCGCAACTCTGTGGGGAAGCCGCAAGTCTCGCCTCAGGAGACAGATTCCCAGCCATGGAAGAAGCTCATGTCTGACGAGCTGGGTCTGCCGGGGAAAGCAGCCTCTTCGGATCTGCCGCGAGAGCTTACCTTCTTGGAAGTTGACTCGGCCTTGCCCAAGATCAGCCCTCTGCCGACTTCTAGTGCCGGATCAGGGTGTGTTGTCCCGAAAATCTTAGCACTGGTAGACTAACCTGGTCGTAGCGAAGATGCTTTGGTTTTCACGTTGCGGACCGGTGTTGAATTTCTGTTCCGACCGTTCAACGCAGAGGACAGCGACCAGATATTCGTCATGGTTGTCGGCACGAGCGACGGCCGTCTTCATCTCAGCATCTACGACTCTTTCGTCATTGGCGACTTCCGTTACACTCTGCCGAGCTCCATGTACAAACCGGGAGTCATGCAAATGATCCAGCATGCCTCTCACCCGGAAATTTCCACACATTCACTTCTTCTCAAGTCTTCGACTGGTGAGGACTCTACAGTGTACCTAGTTCCCATGGACTTGCCTTTCATCCCTTCCTTTCCGATTAACATATCTCTCTTGGCCTCGAAACTCACCACGCTGCAGAAGCTGCTGCGGTACGTGAAGGAGGCACAGCTACACATGCAAGTAGAGTACAAGAACACAAGAGAACTTCCCACTAGGTTTCTTCGGAGCGTCGAGGGAGACTTGGAGCAGGCAACCAAGGGTCCCACCGACATTGTCCAAGCATTGTTCCACACTGTAGTCACTGGCCATGCCCACGAACCGGTCCGAGAGTGGCTGGTTGACAACTTGGCCGAGCGTGTGAGTGATCAACCTACTCCTGGGAGAACAGACTGACGTTAGAAAAGGGCCACAAACGCTGGGATAAGGCTGTGACATCGGGACTCGAGAACTTGCGATGCCTGGTTCACGAGAATCTTCTGCCTGCCCTTGAACGATGCGCCATCATCCTGAGTCGTCTTCACGGTTTGGCTCAATTCTACGACTCTCGAGACGACATTGGTTTCTCCGTTGCCCAGATCAGCCGCGCCCTGGACATAGTCGCCTGTCTAAGAATGGTGGGCCACAAAATCCTGCTCCACGTCATGGATGAACTGGAACTTTTCACTGCATTCTCAACCTGGATGCGATTCCAGATCGACCGCCTCGCCGCGTCCAGCTCGGCCAGTGACGAGTTGACGGAGAAGGAAGCTACCATGGAGAACAGTAAAGTCCTCGGCTACATCCAGAAGTATCTGCTACAGAGCCCAATGTCGATTTTCCTCGAGGACGTGCCTGAAGGTGATTATTTGAGGAATTGGGAGCGCGCGGAGAGCGGCACTTCGATGCTCGAGGAACTTACACTGCAATTTGCCCACCAAGAAGAGGGCCACGCATATCTCAAGGCGTTCCCGAATCTCGGATTTCTTGTAGAATGTCTCAATTCCCGCTCGAACGGGATCTTTAAGGACATTGCAGAGGCACAGAAGAGAAGTGTCCGCTTCGGTCAGCCGACTAAGATCGCCCTCGCCAGCAAGATCGCCAGATTAGATTCGACGATGTGTTCAGTTGAGACAGAGGTGCGCTCGCACTGTTGCTAGCTATCCTTCAATACTAACATCGGTTTCAGAACGGCGTGGGTGGATTGACCTTCACGGCAGCCACAGCAGAAGGGCGGGACCGAGAATGTGAGACCCCCTTTCGCTCCAAGTTTTTGACTTCACGCCTAACGAGCGTAGTATACATCTTCCGCACGTCGATCCAAGTCATCAACGGCATCAGTAGCAATATTGACACGGCTGCGTGTGCACTCTCCCTGGATGAAGGAAAGATTGTGGAAGTCAAGTTCCTCAACGGCGATACCCTCGTCTTGCTAGTGAGCAAGCAAGGTATGTCGCATCCTTCTTATCATGTCTATCCCAAATACTGATGTTTACCAGCCCAAGCTAGCATCTTCACGATCCCCGTCCAGTCGCATGCCCTTCCCTACGCACCCTATCGAGAAGGCAACCTCCCAAATCCAACGCCAATCGCAATCCTATTGAAGGGAGAGTGCGTCACGTACACCCTACCGGAAGATCCCTCTTTCACCCCAATCCAGATGGACGTCCATGAAGCCGCAGACGCCCGGGGCGAAGTCCCCGCTCGTGTCTGCCTCTTCGGGTCAAACAGGTCGTCGTATAAGGTCTTCAGTTTCGACAAGCCCAAGCACGCCGACACGCAACCGGCAGAGGCGGCGCCGAGCGTTTAGAAGTCGCCCGTGCCCGCTTCGCCGGGGAACATGTTCAAGATTCCCCCTAGGCGCTTCACGCCGCGTAGCAAGAGACGTATGGGCGTAGCAGGACTGAGGTTGGACGCGGCTGCGCTGAACGAGCTGTCTAACATGCGGTAGGTCACCAAACCGAGTTGAAAGTCGAAGTGGCGTCAAACAAAGAGGAATGGTAATAATACTTTCACGAAAAAGAGAGGAAGAAAAGGCTACATCGTACAGGTCGCTGCTTCGCGTGTCATTTCGTCTCCAGGGTCTCTGTCTCCCTCTTCACTTCCTCGACTTTGTGATTTCGAAAAACTCAGTGACACCCTGCACGACCGCCTCGACGTTCATGTTGACCAGCGGCATCCGATCGTATGAGTCCTCCTTCATGATGGCCACGAGGGCGAGATAACGGTCCACCTCCCTGAGCATGATGGGCCGCTGCGAGTCGTGGAGGACCATGCAGCTCTCGGCCCAGTTGCACGCGACCTGGTCCTCGACCTTTGCGTTCCAAGGTTCGGCCTCGAGACGCTTGCGCTGGCCCTCGGAGCGGGGCCAGGAACCGTAGACCTCTGTGATGTCGATGATGACGTCGATATAGTCGGAGCAAATCTCGTAGCTCGCCATGTCGGCCGTGGCGGAGTCGGTCGCAATGTATATCTTGGAGAGCACGTCAAAGAGGTAGGCCTTTTCGAAGCGGCACGTGCGGCAGAGGTTGGTCAGCATGGCCTCGAGGGTGCCCAATTGCGGGATGAGTTTCTGGATGACCTTGGAGAAGGCCTCGAAGATGGAATGGTTGTAGATGCTCGTCAAGTGGAACGTGACGGGGGCGTTCTCGAAGCCGTGGTCGGACAGCTCGTCCTGGATGCGGATGGTGATGTCGCGCTGGATGTCGAGCTTGTAGTCGTCCGAGAGACCGTCGACCTTGTGGATAAAGACCTCGATGTTGATGTTTGGGTAGAAGCGTTGGAGGTTAAGCACGGTGGCGTTGAGGCGAGCGACGGCCTCGAGGTAGTCGTCCTGCGCGTCAATGACCCAAATCAGGGCGCCAATTTCGCCAAAGATGGCGTCCATGTCGAAGTTTGGGTTCTCAAAGAAGTCGATCTGCCCGGGGAAGTCCCAGACTTGGTAGTCCATGAAGGATCTGGCGAGGTCAGCATTATTCATGGAGAGCATAGGGGATCACGTACGCCATAGAGTCCTTCTGGATGCGCGCTGTCGACTCGAGGAAGAGCGTCTCGTTTGGCGGCAATTTGTGAAAGACGACGCTTGATATCGAAGATTTGCCGCTCCTAATCGGGGTTAAGAATGGCCTTTCGACAAGTGATAAGACTTGCTCACCTTCTCTGTCCCATCAGGAGAAGCCTAGGCTTGCCCTTGCCAGGGGGGCCTGGAGGGCCCTCGAGGGGCTTGTTCGCATCACTCGTCGGCACTCCTTGGCTCTGATCGTAGACACGCTGTAGTGTTAGCCTAGCTGGACTGTGACTGCCTTGTGTTCGCAAAGAGCCCCCATGAGAGGGGAAATTCATGCCGTCGACCGCTTGGGACAGCTGAGAAATAGTTGACTCTGGGGGCGTAGCCATGTCTAGTGCAGTGTGGGTGAAAGAATTGGGCGCGAAGAGAAAAGGTATCCCTGATGTCTGGGAGTATGAAGCCAGACGTCGCAAGCCTTACGCCTGTTCAGAGCCCACGAATCTTGTTTGCCAGTGTCTCGGGAGTATCGATGCCACAGTCCGAGGGAGCCCAGATGTTTGTACAGTTTCTGAACGGATAGCCCGGCTACGAACCAGGCTGCGGTCCGTGGCGGGATCAGATGTTGGAAATGACAAAAGGGACGATCCCAAGACCCCCAAACTCTTTTTTTGGGGGGGGCTACCACAACCGCCTACCAGACGGTAGTCCGGTCGACGAAGAGTGCCGTCGTCGTCGAGAGTCGATTGATATTGGCAGTTCGTGACGGATCGAATACGACCGACCGCGCCTCCAACGGCCACGCGCAGCTGAGGTTCCGCCACTCAACTCGCGCGGCTTCGTAAACAGGATCAAAGCCATGGTACACAATGCGAGATTCCCGATTCCCGAGTCGCCTGATCAAACTCCCGAGTCCCTGGCAGCGGCAGCAAAAGACGAGACTCGAAAACTGCGCGCTGATCTCACCGTCGCACAAGACCACATCATTCATGACACAATGGCTCAGCCATCCCGTTTCGTCTGACGAGGTCGCGGCTCCAACTCCTGGATGGTTAGGGACGCGAACATGTCCCCCGCCTCTTCGCATGTTAACGTTGCTGTTGCCGTTGGCGGCAGAGCATCAACATGGCGACCCCATTGTGTATCGACGACTGCTGCGAATAAAGGTATGTAGACGAAACTAGAATTGGATGCCGTCCCACTCAGGTGGCTCGTCTTTCAAAACATTGCATGGGTGAGGATAAAGGACAAATGGTGCAATGGGCCCAGAACGAACGGCAGAGAAACGCCAACATCTTACCTCCATTCTCGATGCGCAGGAGAGCTTTGCTTACAGGCTGAGCTTCCCAGTATAGGTACTGCTTGATATAAGCAGGTTTAGCCTGGTGTTTGTATCAAATGGTAGCAGTGTGACCTTCATCCAGCGTGAAGGTGAGTATAGTTAGCTGAAGTGACAGGTTAGTGTGGGGACGCTAACACCGAAGCTTATCTGCTAAGGTAAGTCGGGCTGTCGTAATACAGCTACCTGATTTCTATACAAGCCTAGCTATCTTAGTTACTATAGATTAAGGAAGTATTTAAGTCTTAGTATGTAAATTTACTTATCTTCTGAAAGTCAAATAACTATAAGTCTTTAAAGAATTATAAATATTATAGAGTCTAAAGATCAGTTTTTTTTCTATAATAAAATAAACTATTCTTAATATAAAATAATAATTTACATAATATTAAATAAGACTAAAAACTATATAAGATAGTAGAAAATAGTTTTATAATTAAAATTGATATAAGTAAATCTCTTTTTTTACTATTACTATATACTCTTACGTTTAAAATAACTAGTTTGATCTAGAAAGTAAGACTTATCTTTAGATTATTATTAGTTATACTATATTATAGGATATATAGTAACTATATATATTACTATATATATAGTAATATGCTTTCTACGTCTTACTAGTAATAGGTACTAGGTATCTAATACTAGTTATAGCTAATTATATAGTAATTAGTAAGTAATTACTATACTATAGATCTAAAGCTTTATATAACGCTTTATATTATATAATATAGGAATAATAATAATAAATAATTAGAATACTACTTTATACCTATATAGTAAGATTATATATAATATATATTACCTTCTAGATAAATTAATACTAATTAGTAGTTAACCCTTCTATTATTACTATATTATAGATTAGTAAGGCTTATTATAGTAGAAGAAGTAACTATAAAAAACTATACCTAAAGCTTATATAAAGTAAAAGATTATAAGAATAACTACTTAGATACTTTAGACTCTTCTTACTTTAAAACTCTAGCTAGGAGATTTTAAATTATATACGAATACTTTAAAGAAGCTTTTATAAGATTTAAATAGTAATATTATATTAAAATTCTTATTTTAATTAAATTAAAGTATTCTTTATAATATTTTTTAAAGAGTTTAATTATATATTTTTAATTATTACTTACTAGAGTATATTTAGTAAATATATTAAACTTTATTAAGTTTTATTAAACCTTTATAATACTAGAGATTTATAATATCTCTAGTTTCAACTTTTTAAGAAATCTATATAACTTCTTAAAAACTCTTCTAATACCCTTCTTATCTTTATAATAATATCTAAATTACTAACTCTTAGGGAGGTGCCTACTTTAAGTACTTCTTTAATTATTATAGTAGTACTAAGTAGTATTCCTATATTTATAAAGATTTATCAATATTTAGATCCCATACTATTTACATAGATTAAATATATTAATTATAAGAATATTATAAATAAAGATACTTTTATAATCTCAACTTATTTAGTATATTAAATAATGTTCTATAACTATTTGAAGTTATATAGTTATAAGTTCTTTTAGATATTTAAAGATAATTTTAAAGATTAACTTCTTATAACTTAGTAACTTATAAATATTCAAGTTACTTAATATACTTAAAACTATCTCTTCTTCTATAGTATTAAAATTAATATAAATAATAAAAAAATCTTTAGTATTTTATATTAAATTACTTAATAAGATCTATTTATCCTTTAAATATTTAAAGAGATTACTAAAGTTAGTAAATATTATAATACTTTTAAATAAAACCTTAAGAAGTTATTAGAGTAGCTTGAAGATTTTATAGAAGAAGAATAAGAAATTATAATATTTTTTTATAAAGTTAAACCTAAGGTTTAATAGATTAAACTTACTTTAGCTTTTCTATAAGGAGTAGAAGAAAGATAGTAGTAATATAACTAGTTAGCTTTTATATTTCTAGTATTAATACTATACTTCTTATTCTCCTTATTAGCTTTATTAATATATAGCTCCTCTAGTATAAAGCCTCTTTATATATAAGAGGTAAATTATAAGTATAATAATTTATAGCTATTAAGGTAATTTGAATACCTCTTATATATTACTTCTACTACTTCTTTTAATAATACTTTAGCTAAATATATTATAAACCTTATAAAGTTATATAATAAGAATATAAAGTATAATAGAGGTTTATATAATATTTTTAAGATGAAGATCTATATTTTTTGTAATTACTATTTTAAATTTAATATCTTATATTATATATAAGCTAGTATCTTATTAATTATACTAAAAGATTAAACTTTTAAATATTACTTTAAATATTTAAATAACTCTAATTTT